>WWET01001882.1:61817-82374 GCA_011038615.1 Limnodynastes dumerilii | reverse complement strand
TTTTTTTTTGTTGTGGGGGGGGGGGGTGTAGGGGGCAGGCAGCCGACGCAGCGTCACTTTCAGCCTCTGACTGCATAGTGTGTTCCTGCTTTTCCTTGTAGGGATGGACCAGCTTCTATAACAGGAGCACACTATGCATTCAGAGGCTGAAAGTGAAAGCGACTGTGCGCTCTGCGTCGCTGCCTGCCCTGCCCCCTCAAAAATAAGTTTTTTGTTTATGTAATATCTTTATTAATAATACTACATCTAACCGCGTTATTTTGTCAATGACTTGAAAAGTTCTTGCATGATCTTGACAATATCTATAAAAGAATTTTAGATTCTGGTTGCCATTGTACCCCAACACAGAGCACAAATATCTGCTTATTAGCCAAGTTGTATAGTATGTATGTTGTATTTCACATACATGTAAAAAATAGGGGTCTCTGGGAGACTTTATATAAAGGGTTCCTTATTTTAAAATTGTCGTCATTTTCCCTTTTGGAACTACAGGTGTCAGCGTGGTTTGGCACCAAGCTATACTGGCATCTGTAGGTATACAACGACAAATTTTTTTTTACTTATTCACACCTTGCAACCTACCACTCGGGTTTAAAATGTGGCTAATTTCCTGCAACCATTTAAATTTAAGCCGATGTTCTTTAATGTATGTTTTTTGTTTGTTTTTTTTCATTGTCCTGTAGCTTTTCCAGCACACATGGAAGAAATTTTCTGCCATTAAGAAAAATCCTTATTATTTAATTTTCTTGTTAATTGACATGTCTGGAAATTAAAAAATGAAATCAAATGTTTCCAAAATAACAGGGTATTCCTTCTGTACATAGCTGGCTTTCAGCACATGCTCAGATCACAGGTTAACGATTGCATCTTTCTATTACATATATTTGAGTCTAGTCGGCTATAACGTCTATTGATTATGGAAACTATGCTTTTAAAATGATTCATTCTATTGAACTTAACTAGCCTTTAAACTAGGTGCTGTAACAATGGAAAACCCTTAAAACATTAGAAACCGACATGCATTTCAGAACACCATTTTTTATATAAAAAAAAAACAAAAGATGGCTATCTTGATGTAGGCAGTTGTTCAAATCAGTGTCTGGTATTCTAGTGCCAAATCCTAGCTATTTAATAGTTGTGTGGAACATCCGGTTGCTTCCAAACATACTTACATTCCTGGTTCCTGCATTGAAATGTAATGCTTTCATTGACTATAATATAAGTTCTCTTTCAACTGTTATGCTACTTTTTTCTCCACAGTAATCTCGCTAAAAGATATAATCTAGGCTCATTGGGCCAGATTTTGACAAGGTCATTTTACGTACGCAAGCGTCCCTAAGTTCCGCACTACGCGTATAATCGACTTGCGTAGTGATTGCAGGTCCTATCGTACGGAATTACAAACAAGTTCCTTATGATCAGAGTTACAATGAGTTACATCTTCTGCGTGCATGTGCAGTGCATTCCCACAGCCAGATTTGCACATGCCGCATGCGTAAATTCGCTATCAAAATTGTTTTTTGGGGTTTTTTTGTATTCAGAATTTGTTGCTTCCATATATATTAGTATCCTAGATGTACAGATGAATATTCCTTGAAACTGAAATGAGTAATTTCTTTTATCTGTATGTGAATTATTAGTGGCATATTTATGCATATTTCATGCAAATTGATGCGGGCATGTGGTGTTAAAGCATCATTTCAGTGATTGGTTGATTTGCAGCTCTGTCTACACATTTCTGGTGCATGGTTAAGATAAGAAAAATTGTATTTACTGCATTTTGTCAGCCTTGTGAAGGATTGAAACCACTTGATTTAACTTGTTACATTAAGCAGCCCAGCACGTGGAACCAAGTGAGGAGCGGATTCTGCGAGTTGTTATCGCTTATACACAGATGGGTCACACAGCACAAGGCTCCAATTATCTGCTTAGTATTCACGTCCAGAGCCCTGTCTGCTCACAAGACACCTCCCTATACCTGAATAAGAGGATTGTTGGTGACGGGAGCTAAGGTTCTGCCTGCGTACACAGCAGAGAGCTGTTTTATTATCTTGTGTTTGGCACAGACATGTCTGTGTGTAATGCACTGTGTCACACTGAGAAATTATTATAAAGAAATGTAAAGTTTACTGCTTGCACTCTTGTTCATCCTTGCCGTTGCTTGGAGCCTGTAGCTTCAACACAACAACGTAAATATACACAAACGCAATGTAATGTTGTCAATCACTGGGCTGTCATGTCTGGAAACTGAGAGATGAAGTAACTCATAGATTGTTTACTGTAATAGCCCGGATTGACACCCCCGGACGTATTGCACACACGTCCGTAATACCGATAATAGTTACTACGCATGTGTAACAATTTTACGTTATCTACGTATTGTTTTGTTACGTAGATTGCGTATATGCGGTCTATAAGATAAAATGATTACTACGCATGCCTAGTAGCTATTATCGGTGAATTACGGACGTGTGTGCAATATGTCCGGGGGGGGTCAGTCCAGGCCCTTGTCTTTTTCTGTTTGAATTACCCTGATCATTTTTCGAAGGGAATATTTCTCTTTTACATTATAATTCTTCGGATTTGCTGATTACAATTACTAGCATTTGTGTATAAAACTAGTCCTAGTCATTGTGAAGTTTTGCTGAATTGCTGAATGAATATATACAGATGTAAAGTTTTAGACATTGACTTGACAGGACATTTTTATATGGAAACAGAGGCCAGTAATCTGTGGCTTGTTTTCTTCTCTTCTGTGTTTTATGCATGTTTTGTGCCGCTAAAATTCTACTTGTATTTAAGTTCCATACAAAAGGCACAGGACCGTATTCACAACTAAGAGTGAGTTAGACGCAGACTGATCCGCACCTATCTCGCTCAGCCCCTGACCCGTCCCCGTTTTTAGGTACCTTAGAGCACCATAGGGCTACCTTATCTAACCATACGTAGTTTCCTTAAAAAGGCCTCTTTCTTCCTAAACTACTCCGTGCATTCTTTAAAGACTGCACTGAGGCAATCTACACACCTAATTGGTACATAGATTGCGTAAATGTACTACTGACAGTGGCGTATCTACCATGGGTGCAGAGTGTGCAGTGCACACGGGCCCCTGCAGACAAGGGGGCCGCCCGTGGCACTCACTCTGCACCCAATGGAGGATCCCAGTACCACCTATATCTGTACAAACGGTGACGGTCTCCACCAACCTTCCGTTCCCAACAGTGCACTCTGCGAGCAGGCGTCAAGCGGGGATGTCAGGCGTGTGTGCACTCGCAGCCTCACGCTCCTCTTCTGTTTGCAAAGCGTGAGGCTGCTCAGTGCACGCAAGCCTGACATCCCCGCATGATGCCCGCGCACTGTTGGGAACAGTAGGCTGGTGGAGACCGTCACCGTTTGTATAGATATAGATGGGGTTGGGAAGAAGAAGGGGGGGGCCTTTGTGAATCAGGTCCTATGTCCCAAAATGCTATATGAGCACACGTGAATGAAACCGTGATGCCCGCGCACTGTTGGGAACGGTAGGCTGGTGGAGACAGTCACCGTTTGTATAGATGGGGTTGGGAAGAAGAAAGGGGGGCCCGTGTGGGGGGTCTGCACACGGGCCCCTTCATTTCTAAAAACGCCCCTGACTACTGAGCATAGGGTTCATTCTTAAAATTGTGAATCCAGTCCATATAGAGTGAATTGTTACCCATCTGAAGCTTTATTGTACTCACTCTGGCAAGGGCCACAATATGGGACCAGTAGAACAGTGACACACTTGTGTTTAGCCTTCTATGCGTTGTCAATTGCTTATAAAATATGCAGTGAAGAATATGATGGTAGAGTGAACCTTTAAACCCACATGATTGACTAAATTCTGAAAGTCCATTAGGAAATCAATACAAATCACTGTTTGCCACAATAGTAGAAATGTTGTCTTTGTTTTGTTTTTTTTTGTTTTTTTGCTTTTTTATGGTTATTATTTAAAATGCCACAGTAAGCCTGCTAAATCCATAGTTTAAGGCCACAGAAATAAAGAATATCTCCTTTAATTTGTTGTGCTTTGCTTCATAGGAACACTGACACAGTTTGTCCTGGTATTTTATGGAACAGCATCTGATCCTCCAGACTTCTCCAACCAAGTTGATGGCGGGGGGTGCAGAACGGTGGCCACAAGCCAGTCCTGTGTCGGTAAGTGTTATATAGATCCTGTGAATACATTAGTAAATTGAGCCAGTAGTAGCATTATCCACCCCTAAATTGAGCTGTTTCTTTCTGGTCTTCCACCTCATTTTGAAGGAATGTTTGGATTGCTCTGTCTAACACTGGCTTAATAGTAATAGTAGCAGCAATTTTATTTAGATTATTTATTAAAAGGTTTTTTTATATAGCACCATCATATCACATAGAATATGCAGCATAAAATTGTAAAGCATGCCATTATAGTAATACTTCTTTATCGCTGTCAACCTTTTCTGAAAACTGGGCCTCTGGTTCCAGTGGGAAATGCAGTAGTCGCCTCCGAAATGCTTTTTCCAAAATCGAGACAGCCGAAACGAATGTTCGTGTCTCTCTATGTTGAAAATAGTGCTAATGGGAATTATACTTACCCAGTCATTCATTCTGAAACCACCACCGCAGGCCCGCCGGACAGGTTAGTATTACAGGGGAATCTATGTGGAGTTTTAGGGTCAGGCTGCGGGGGAAGGGAGTCTTACAGTGGGTACACATTGGGACATTTTCGAAAGATAATCTTTCCGATCACACAGTCAAAAGGCCATTTCGCCAGATATCTTACAAGTGTGTGCTGTCCAGAGATGCTCAAAAATCTTTTGAAACCATCTGTGATCTTTTTGTTTTGATTTTTTTGGAGCTCCTTATATGCCAGGTCAATGATGGAAAGATATATTTTGCTTTTTGCAAGTGTGTACTGTGTCTATTAGAAGATCTTTGGACAATATACTCTAAGATATGTGGTGAAACGGTATTTTGATTGGGGAGGTTATCTGCTGAAAAGCCCCAGTGTGTACCCTGCTTTAGGGTTAGGCTGCAGGGATGAGTCTTAGGGTTAGGCTGAGGGGAAGGGGGTTTTGGGGTCAGGCTGGGGGAAGGGAGGGTTAGGGTAAGGGTTGGGGTTACATTAATACTCACTATTTGCTGCTGCATATTCTTTCTGCAGTGGATCGACTGCAATTGCTGAACTGGCTGGGAGAAAACTTTCAGCAGGGCGACCCACACTCTTCCAGTGGTTGCCCCAATTCTAAAGATCATTTTACAACTCTACTTGATTCATAGACTCCAAAATGTAATATTTTGCCCACCCAAACATGTAATTACAAGGCACACCTTTATAGCCTTACTGTAAGTTTTAGGCCAGAGTAGTGAAATAGTTTATCTCAACAAACACACCTTTTAGATATCATCAGGTAACTAATACATTTGACTAGAAAAAGGATTATAATTATAAACATAGGGCTACATGTAAGGCTCTAGTTATTGCTATCGATAGGAGCTAGTGATCGTTATGCTATTCTGACATCTTTACAACATGTGCAACGTGTTGGGTTCTTTGCTTTCTTTGTGGTGCAATTCTACATATCTTCATCATGAATTTCTTAAAAAAAGGTATAAATGAATAATTATCCATCATGCAAAGGCGAAGCAGCCATTTTGTGGGGTGACCCACTATTCTTGAAGAATGCAGACTCATTACCTATTGCGTTCAAGTACTGTGCAATGGTCACTCTACAGATCTAGTAATATTTTAGCTTACAGTGCCACTTTGTAAGACTACTATTTGCATTGATTAATTTTGAAAATGAAAAATGTTGAAACCTTAGAAATTGCTCTTTTTAGTTGATCGGTAAAGGGTTAATGATTTTTGTGATGTAGGGGTTGTGTCTGAAATTTAGTGATTATGACCTCTTGCAGGGCTGTGTATACTCAACCAGGAGTATGTAATCTACTACTAAATGTCACCAGTTTGTCCTGGTTCAAACCTCCTATGTGTATTTTCTGGAACATTTGATATACTTTGATTTGCAAGAGGTTAAAAGAATAATTTATATTACTGATCCTGTGAGAAAGCATATTACAGCTATTTCTCTAGAGAACACACCATAATAGATTACCTCCATCTGAAGAGCTTTCATATTACCAAAGCACCAATCCTCCTTTTGTTAATGAGATGCTCCAGACTAATTAGGAAGTAATAAGGGCTCTAGTTCCACTAATTAATCAGTTGTTTTTTTTTCCTGTGGAGTGGGTCAGGTAAAGGATCTATGCACCACATGTTACCATTCAAATTAGTGTATTGTTTTGGTATTTATTTCCTTGTTTAAATCTATATAAGTGTCTCATACTGCTTAAATGCCATTGCTGTATTGTTAATTGCATTCCATGCAAAGTCCGCTAGTGAGAATTTCTCTAGTGGACTGCATTACATCCTTCACAAAATACAGCTGTGGAAATAATACTAAGCCTCTTGAAACATTTTTTTATGTAGGCCATCTGTTTAAAGTCAGCAATGACCCTTTTTATGTTAAAGGAGCATCTCTACTTAATTTTTATTATTACCTTTCTCTTTAATGTAGCTTATTTTACTATGACCGTATCTTTTGCTTATATGTATTATGTACCGGTGACAGACCCAACTGACAAATGCAGGAATTTAGTAGAATTTCTGGATTCTGTCATTCCCTTATTACTTATGAACACTATCATAAATCGCTCTGTTCTGTTTTGTAGTAATGAAACTTATTTTGCTGTGGGAGTATACTATATAGTACTGAATAATCCATTATAGCTGCTGGCAAGATCCCAGAACCTGAAATGGAAACATGTAATTGTTTCTCACTTCAGTCACTGCTGTGTGCCATCATATACTGGCTGTTATCCCTCTATATTTTATGGCCTCATTAATAGGAATGATGATCAATGGAACTTATTTTGGTTAACATTTATTTATGTCATCAGGACTGTCACCAATCAGCTTAGCGACCCCGAAAACTATGGATTTGACAGTAATGTCGGCCATTTTGGATTTTTTTTATTTTTCACCCCTTCTCACCCCCCATGCTGATGGGGGCTGAGAAGGGGTTTTCCATTACTTTTACATATGACCCTGTTCCCACCCCTAGGGTATTTGTTTCCAGATTGTAAGTCATATGTGTACCAAGTTCGGTGTAAATTGCTCCAGGCATTCCACAGTTATGCTGGAACATACACACACACATACACATACATACGTCCATTTTCATATATATAGATATATATATCTCTGGCTGAGATGTGTATAACGCTCTTTTATTTTTTTTCTGTTCGCACAGCCCTGGGATTGGATATTTCCATTCTCCAGCCCCAGACGCACTCAAATCACCTCCAAACCAGTGGGTGTAGTCAGCAAAGGTGACTTGTTTATAAGGTCGCAGAGTGTGGACACGCTGTGTCATTTGTCACACGCTGTGTAGGGCTATTAGACCATGCCCACTTGACCGTTGCTGGTACCATGCCACACCCAGTCTCCTGCGTACCAAGTCTGGTGTAAATGGCTCAAGGCATTCCAGAGTTATGCTGGAACATACACACACACACACACCTACATACGTAGCAAAACTTGTGGTTTTTAATTAATGAAAAATTAACAGTAATTTCGATTTCTAATTTTTTTTTTAGTTGCCTGGGCCGTGTTTTTAATACGCTCGTATGTAAAATTTCACGATCTTTGTTTGTGATCTGTGGATTTGTATAAAAAGACAGAAGGACACATTTTCTAGAGAAGATGGGGCCGATCCAGAGTTTTAAAACTTACTATTCAGAGGTGCGTGTTTCTTTAGAAACGTGCACCTCTGAATTGGTCGTTGCAGAAACGGCCTTGGGGGGAAAAAAATGCAGTCTGAGCCTTAATAGCTACCACCACAGGCAAGCATTCTGTGTTTTTTTTTTTTTGTTTTTTTTATTATAAATGTAAAAAATTAACCCTGTCCTCCCCCATGCCGCTACTACATAACGAAATAAAAATAATAATTCCGGCACGACATGGCATGCTCATGCTTTTAGAACTACAAGCACCAGCGTGCCTATGGATGCCAGGGCATGCTGGCGCTTGGAGAACCAGAAGTGCCAGCATGCCCTGCTATCCAGGCCCTGCACCATGTTAATGTCCCCGTAATGGACATGTTGTTTTTTGTTTTTTTTGTTTTTTGTTTTTTTTACTTTTTAGTAGCCGGCTCCACAATTTTTATTTATTTTTTCAACTATTTCCAAATAAAACCACTTACCTGCTCTGCTGGGGTCCAGTCTTCTAAGCTTTTAATCCTTGACACGACGCAAACTCTGCAGGACATCCCGGCTTTAATGACAGTGGAACTATTTATAACCTTTCCCAGCATGGGAAATATCTTGGTATTGCATACTGGACACTTTTGCATAATGGACACTTCAGAAGAACACAACCCTACTTTGAGCCCACTCCTGTCTCCTGCAACCTATAAGCTTCTTTTTAATAACCTCTTATCAGTTCTGTACTTGCACTATATACTATGTCCTGGGATCACAATAAACAGTGGGGCTGCTTCTCTTTAGTTAATAGTGATATCAATGTCTGTGCTAATGAAAAAAAAAAGTATTGCAAAAACAATTTCAAGTGCAAGAATTATAAAAGTATAGCTTTGTATTAAAACAGGGCACATGACTTTAAACTTATATTCCTTGAAATAAACTTTCAGAAGACACACTTAGTAAAATATTTTCAGCATGCAATATGGTATTGTTGGTCAGTGGATATAAGGACCCATGCATTGGAGGGGCATTAAAGAAATGTGTATGTTCCTTGTGAAAGGTTCTGGGTAAGCTGTTTATTCATGTCATTGGTTGTGTACAGTGACAGATTTCAATGTGTGGTTCTGAATTCTTTTATTTTTCTGCAGTGTGCGATGAAGGCTTTTTCCTGCATCAGAAGACCTGCGTCAAGTCTTGTCCGCCTGGGTTTACAACCAGCATCCAACGTATCCAGTATACACTGGAGAACAGCGTTGAGCCCCTCCTTGCCAATGTGTGTGTACCCTGTCATTCTTCATGCTCTACCTGTAAGGGCACTTCTGCAAATGACTGTCTCAGCTGCCCTGCTCACTCACACTACAACATGATGGACCTCTCCTGTTCACATCAAGTTCAGATTAGCAGAGAGTCTCCTCCGTTGAAAGAGGAGGAAGAAATCCCAGTTTTGGAGTCCTCCAACATGCCAATAATTGTTGCCACCCTTAGCTGTGTCACTATAGTCATAGTTTTTGTTAGCATCTTTTTATTCCTTCAAGTACGTTCTGGGGTAATCCTCGGCCGGAAAAAGTTGTATATGTTGGACAGTGGGATCATTTCTTATAAGGGCATCCCATCAGACATATGGCGTGAAGAAGGATTCTCGGAGTCTGATGTAGAAGAGTTTGATGCACACAATGAGAGAACTGCTTTTATAAAGCAACAGAGTGCTCTTTGATAATAATGACATGGCTGCCCAAAACATACCGTGACACAGACTTTGTTTAGGTTTCCTTTCTACACTGGACCAGTCCTTATAGATACTAAGGTAACATCAGCTTTATGACTATGATTCCATCCAGGGCTTTGGTTTATGCCCAGGAAACATCTAAATCTTAGTTTTTTGTTTTTTTTTTTCCCCTGTGAAGTGGGTGTGCTGTTTTTTGTTTTTATGGTGGAGGTGCTTGTTTTGTATGTTAGTGTCTACCATATCTTAACACTGATCAGTTTTTTTGCCTTGTGAAGCAGATGACAAATAACTTGTGTTAAACAAAGATGTAAGCCCGATGTGAGACCCTTTTGGAACAGTGAAAGTGAATATCTTCACTTACTGAAAATCCCTTCTAGCTTTGATCTATTTACCAGCAAATCACTGCAAAACTACTGAGTGCAGGATTGGTAACATGCAAACAAAGGTCATGTCTCTAACATGAAGATCGTCTGGCAGAGTCATAGCCCACACCATGTGATCTGGAATCTTTATGTACTTGCATTAGAGATGTTATATGAGGTGTGTGCTACATTTTGAAAGAAATGATTTGTAGATTGTTTTTAAATCTCATTTGTAGCCTTCAAAATGGTTCTAGAACAGTGCGTTTTGGCCACTGCAATGTCATGTCAACTCTTCACTTACTCAGGAATAGGGTAAATGTTGTGTTTTTTTTATTTTATTTTTTTTTGCATAATTTGGTAATACACTAAATCACATTGTGAAAGGCAGCGGGACACATGATTTAGAAAAATGCAGGTATGGGATCTCTTTTTTTGAAATCAAAATAAATTAAAATAGTCAAAACTGTTGCCACTAGGCAGAATGTCATATGTCACCTTATCACAAAGTGTCTCTTCTTACAGTCCCTATAAGGAGCAAACTGCTATTGGGTTTTGAAAGCCTTTCACTTTTGTTCTGAGTACTTTTAAATATTTGAAGTGTTAATCAGTCTATTTAATAGATCCTGTATTTGTATCCAATTTTTTTTGAGGGTGAGAATTTTAGGTTTGTTATGTGCTTTAATAGAATAAAATACACACGTTTCATGGTCCATTATCATATTTTTTTATTAAAACATCCCTTTAAAGCAATCAAAGAGGCGTACCTAGGAATCACATAATATGATTCATCTACAGCATGAGATATTACCACTCCCAGTGGGAAAAACTGACTTATGGCTCCCCAGCATCCTGGAGTTTCCTACGGCACAAGCTTTTCCAGCTGGAGATAATCGGTTAATGAAGAAAGGCAGAGGGCTGGCCCTACACAATTAATCCCAATGTACGATATAGCCCAAACCACCAGTGACCCATAATTAAGGTCATCGTAATTGGTACTACAAAAGTCTTGTCGCACAAAACTATACAGCTAAAATTTGTTCTAAAATAAAGGCATCAGATTATCCATTGCAATTAAGTACAATACTAGAAATGGACAATTGATTCATGCTTCTTAACGGCCCAGTGTGGCAACTTTTAATTGCGTCATTTTGTGTGTCAAGTCTTTTGTAGTACTAATTACTATTGGGCTATATAATGCGTAGGTGGAATGGTATGGACACACACCCTGACAAAATCCATTGGGGTGAAACCTGTAGGGCCAGCCCTCTGCTTTTCTTCATTGACCGATTATCTCCAGCTGGGAAAGCTTGTGCCTTAGGAGACTCCAGGAGCTAGTGTTTCCCGCTGGGAGCGGTAATACCCTATGCTGTAGGTGAATCATGTTATGTGACTCCATTTTACATGGTATGCCTCTTCAATTGTTTTAAAGGGATATATTAATAAAAATTTCTGCACCATGCACGTCCTTTTGTCTATATTTGATGTTTTAGATTTCCTCGAAGCTACATTTGGTTTGGCTTCGTTTCTAAAGGAGAGCAGTGGTTTTATATGGAACCTGGTACCTATTAACTTGTCAAAAGTGGATTTTTATCTAATATCTCATCCTGGACTTGGTGAACCATATATTTTAATGCTTGAGCACGCCTAAGTGTTTTGTGTGTGTGTGTGTGTGTATATGTATGTGTGTGTGTGTGTGTGTGTGTGTGTGTGTGTGTGTCTGCAATAAAGGTTTTAGAAAAAATGCCAGCACTCCAATATATGCAATAAATGTAGACAAATATTTATTGTGGTGAGTCCAGCAAAAAACAGTAACACACTGTAGCACTAGTAATCCAATGAAACATGGGCTGTGAAAACACAAGTATGGAAAAACAGAAGCCTGTATAAAAAATCCATCAGATGAGTGTCTCTCCCATAAAGCAGGAATACAAATAGTCCCAAACTTGAGGCATAAATGGGCATCATAAACGTGTCCAAAATCCATGCAAGGGAGGTTCAGCAATCAGCACCATGTTGGGATAAAGCCCCTTACCGACAGCTGTTTCGGAGTAACAGCAGCTCCGTCATCAGTGCATGTGGGCTGTAGTAATGGACCAACGGCACAGGGCACTGGAGATACCTGCCCTGATGACGGAGTTGCTGTTACTCCGAAACAGCTGTCGGTAAGGGGCTTTATCCCAACATGGTGCTGATTGCTGAACCTCCCTTGCATGGATTTTGGACACGTTTATGATGCCCATTTATGCCTCAAGTTTGGGACTATTTGTATTCCTGCACTATTGGAGAGATATTTATCTGATGGATTTCTTTAAACAGGCTTCTGTTTTTCCATACTTGTGATTTCACAGCCCATGTTTCATTGGATTATTAGTGTTACAGTGTGTCACTGTTTTTTGCTGGACTCACCACAATAAATATTTGTCTACGTTTTTTGCATATATTGGAGTGGTGGCGTTTTTTCTAAAACCCTTATTGCCTATTATGACTTTGGCCACTGCACCCACAGAGTTTGAATTGTTGGGAGTGTGCTTGTCTTGATTTCAATTTTTTGTTAGGTCATTGCTATATATATATATATATATATATATATATATTTTCACTTCCGTTATCGCACGTCTTCACATGGGCTTATATACCCCAGTCAGAGCTGGCAGCAGGTAATGATTTATGCATTTTAGCCATTACACCCCGTGATGAAGGTGTTCATTCACCGAAACAGCTGTCGGGTGACGGCTGTGCTATGATCCTGCCCTGCTTTTTCCTTTCACAGCGTGATAAGTATCGTTGGTGACTGCATTGCCATGTTTGTTGGTTCTCTGTACCACTCATGTTCACACACACACTATATGCCTAATTCTAAGTATCAATGCTAGACTTGCTTGTGCACTACACAGCCATGCAGGTTTAAGGACAACCTCTCTTGCTTAAATCTATGTTGATCAGATGCATTTATCTTTTCTAGACTGAATCAACAGATTAACCTGTGACAGTATGTATAATGGGGTCACATCTAGTGTGCAGCCCACTTACTTTAGCTATGTAAAAGCTAATGTGGCGAATGTTTCAGAATTTAGGAGTACATCAGCAATAAATACAGGATCCAAAATTTCTATTGTAAAATCCTCTGTCGACATGGCTGATGTTTTATACACAAAGCAGTCACTTTGGGCAAATCATTATAACGCTTTCTTTCTGTATTAAGCACACAGGCAGTTAAGTAAGCAAACTCCACTTTGATGATTTAAAACAGCAGTGTAGTTATTTTGTTGAGCTGACCTGTCACGCATAAAGGAGCAAAGTCACAGAATGTGCAAATGTTAAGGGACTTTGGACTAAGTTTTGGGGGTTTTGCTATATCCCTTTGAAATATAAGCAAACTTTGATTATTCAGGTTATTTATTGTTCTATGTGAGAACATACTGTGCTTTGTTTTGTGACGGATACGTGCATAGAGGTTTAGGCCATTCATGTGTTATGAGTTTTTTATTTTTTGCTCATGTGAACTGACCTTTCCCCTCGTGAATTAGTGTTTATATCTCAACTGTCCTTTGCTATAGTCTCCATCCCTTTTAAGTATGAAGAGATAGTGATTAAAACTACTTAATAGATGGAAACTTCCCAGTAGACTGTCGGATCAGTTAGAAGCGTATGAATCTAATAATTGATTGTCATTGAAATTAGAATGTATTTCATGACCTGACTGGATGTGCATATCTATCACACAGCCAGACAAAGAAGATGTATTAATCATGTTGTTCGATCCGAACGGACACAGTTACTTTTGCAAAACATGAATCATAATTATCCTTTGCAGTAAAGTGCAAACCACCTGTTGAGTACAAAACCATTTTTTTTTACGTTGACTACATAAAGAATATTTGCATTTCTATCCACAATGAATTTATAGCATTGACTTAATCCTATATCTTTTTGCCTGCAACCTGTGTAGACTTCTAGTACAGCATATAAATAAACTGTAGCCAAAGACAGGCACATCTTTACTCAGATGAATATGTAACGGAATCCTCTGTTACAGAACTGGCCTACTTGTGGCTCTCCAGGTATTTTGAAACAGCAACTCCCAGCATGCTTTAACTGCACAGCCGATACCTGATCACTGTGACTTGTTTTACAACACTTTAAGTTTCAGGTTGGCCAGGCTGGCACTGTTGTGTGCTTGAACCCATATGAATCACAATATCCTAAAGCTGTTCGTACACTAGAGCAGTGGTTTCACAATCTGTAGTACGTGTACCCGTTAAAGGTAATCAGAGGCTAAATACTCTAATGATGGCAGGCTTAAGCATCAACAGCATTGCAACTGGAAAAAATGACATACTATGAGTAAAACGTATTCTTATGAGTGTGTAACCTGACCCCCACTAGCTGTATGCTGAAGGCCTAATTCCCGCTAAAGACTTACTCCCCCGCTCCTGTCTTCTAAAGGGAAGTGATTTTATCTTTCTTCCAATTAACAGATTATCTGATCAAAAATCGCTCTTTTGTATGGCCAAGATTTTTTCACTACTGTAAAACGAGCAAATGCCTGGGCCCGATAATTTGATCTTATAGCGTGTTTAAAAATTTGGACCCAAGCTGCCGATATATCGCCTTGTTTGGTGCTGTTCTCTGTTTATCGGGCCTGTATCTCTGAATTCTCTCTGGCATTTACACATCTGTCTGACTCAATTTTTATTGGCAAGCACAGCAGTATTGACTTAATGAACACTGAATTCTGCAAGATGCAGAGCTTTTATTGCTATACTTCAGGCCTGGCCAACCTGTGGCTCTCTAGGCGTTATGAAACTACGAGTCCCAGCATGCTGTAACTGCAAAAGCATAGCGGATACCTGACAAAGTATGCTGGGATTTGTAGTTTCACAACACCTGGAGAGCCACAGGTTGGTCAGGCTTTCTATACTTGCTAGTTATTGGTTGTTGAGATTGGCTGCATGGGCCTCCTGTCAATCTCAGCAGCTGTTCCCTTTTCAGCCAGGATTTTATGCTCAGCAGTAGAGGTGAGTGGCACAGATATCAGGACCATTACTTGGTGGGAAATCAGTTTTTAAGGACACATGTTGCAGAGATCGATAATAGTTTTAAACCGCTTTAGAATAGAAATTTTCAGTTAAAAGGGAATATATATATATAAATTGGCTAATATCAACACTAAGTTATCCATTAGCCATTCTTTTATTATTATTAATCAAAAGAAGATAAACTTCTAATTTAACTGCCAATTTAAGGCCATTGGATATAGATTGACCAAAGACAATCCGATTTATAGTTAATGGAGGCTGATTCAGAACTGCATTTACACCATTTTTAGGTGCAAGTGTAGACCTGAGCAAAACCATGTTGAACTGCAAGGGGAGGCGACATTTCTTCGCTCAACTCCATTTTATAGATTAAACCTAAAGCTACACAGTATTTTCTCTGCATGCAAAAGATTTAAAATTAATTAGCACCCCTTAGCAAATGGTTTATCCGAGCTATACTTCTGCACCTGTACTCCCAAACTCTGAATCAGCCCCTATATGTTTTGTAATGTGGTATAGAACAGGTCTAAAGTTGTATTCTGAAAGATTCCTGTTAGATAAGTCAAACTTTGGTCACCTCAAAAACTGAAAAGAAAAATCTAGTAACCTTACCAAAACTAAAATGCTTAGTCTGAAACCTCTTGTCATCGCTTTGTTGCTTTAGGGCATTGCTGATGCTACACATGGATCCCCCTCCCCTTTACTATCAACATCCTCTTTAAGTCCCAGTTCGTTGGTCAGGAAACATCTGGTTGAAGTTATGATCTAGAGAAGGAACTGCAATATCCTGTTATAGTGGCAGCAACCTTTTAGATATTCCCAAATGTTGTTAACTGATCTCACACAAGAAAAATAGCACGTTCTGCTTACAGAATGCATAGCGCTTGCCCTTGTGAGTATTGCTGCTATGTCAGTGTTTCCATGGTGGTTAATTCACATATTTAGAAGTGGCGGTATGGATGTTTAGAAGTGGTTGTATGCAAACATAATTAATAGAAGTGCATTGAGAATCATATATATTTATTTATTTTTTTTGTGGGAAAATACATTTTTATTGGATACCCTTATCTATCGTCCTGCTTCCATCTCAACCTTAATACAAATCTGTATTATAGGGGAACCAAAAGGGACATGAATTAAACAAAAAGGATACAACCAGGTAAACACATGAAACTATAAATATTAAGCATTTTCTGTTATCCATATGTAGAGTCCGAGAGTTGTTTTTGTGTGTGTGATTGGGAAAAGTCCTAATATTTAGGATGTTTAAGGTAGTGTAGACTGACGAATGATTTTATTTTTTTTCCTGTCTTCTAGTCTGGTTACACACTACATGTTATGTTTCAGCTGTTAAGTGCATAAACCCTAAAATCCATAAATATATATTATTTTGTAAATTACCCTCAAACATAAAAGTAAAAAGATGGGTTACCAAATGCTGAAAGAGTTTCGAAAGATCCGCCAGATTAAAAGCCATTTATGTAATTATTATTATGCCTGTGATCACTGTTAACCAGGTTTTTCTTACTAGTAGTGGTAACATAATGGTGCTCTGCAGTGATGAAATAGAATTTTCATATATACCACTGAAGGGTTTAAAAGTTGTTTGTTTTTTTTATAACCTGCTATAAATCCCTTTCAAGCTTTTAAACACCGGTGTATTATCTTCTAATCCTTTTGGCCTAGGCTGTGCACCATTAACAATTGTGTTAATATTTAGTTCTCACCACAAATGTTTTTTGTCTTTTGGTTTAATCTTCATTGTGTCAGAAAAGCACCGATTTTAAGGAATGGTAAAAATTACGTGCCTTCTCCCCATTTCTCTTTTGATTTGTTAGAAATGTTGCTGTTTGTCTGAAAATTTCAGCACAAGTCTGTTCTGAGAGCACATCAACAGAAAATGGCTGCTACATGAGCAATAAAATGGTGTTCTCTATGACAGCTTGGTGCTGAGGCTTGCTTTTAGGTTTTTTTTTTCTTTTAATGTTACCTTCAGAATGTCCATTTTTTTGTGTTGCATGGGGACTTAATCACAAAGGTCTGGAGACATCCTTCAAATGTTTTGGGTTTTTGTTATTTTCTTACAGTAATTTTACACAGTTTACAGAACAATTTGCTTGTTCTGAACTGGAGTTGCATATGCTGATGTTCTGCAGCTAATTCAGGACTAAAAGACTTTGTATATTCCTCTCCTGTAAATTGGAAAAAAAATGTAATTTCTATTGGATTGGACACCTGTTAGAGATCTTATCATGTGTATGTGCAAATGGACAATTTATAAAGTATGGAGAGAAAATAAAATGGAGAACTATTTTTGTATATTTTTTGTGCACCGTACATTTTCTTGTAATTTAAGCAATACAATTGCTTCTGATTATTATTTTTATTTAATAGATGTGGATATAATGTTGACTAGAAAGATTTAAAGTTATTAAATATTCAAAAACTATGCAACTTGATTGAGGTGTCAGTGTATATTTATTTATGAAAATCTTTCCTAGCAAAAACCTTTATATTGCGTGATATTATAAACATAACTAAATTTGAAAATATAGGACATAATCATAAGTCATAATCATGATTCTGAAAATTATATTTAATTCCATTTATGAGTTGGCTAAAATATTACAACAGTATTCTACTATAACTAAAACAAACAAGGGAATGGTACTAAGCGAGAACAAAGATGAAAGGACCTTATTAAATCCACATATTAGGATATATTGTGTTATGAGAAAAAAAAAAAGAGCCTGGTAAAAATGGCGGTAGTTTCCTATTAATGGACCTCTGATGCTGGCAGCCTTCGTTATTGTATACACATACACATACACATGCACCATACACTTACTTATCTTCTTATAGCAAGGGTGTGTATTGCTCTGTATAGTATGTTACTGGAATTGGTTTATTTTTTTTAAAGACGTGTATTCAGTTTAACTCAAATCAGACATAAAACTATGTATAGCAACACTCTGAAACTTAACTGTATTCCCTAAAGTACAACAACTCCTGGTAGTGAAGGATTCGTTTGTGATATTAATGTATTAAACAGGACAGATGTTAGACAGTATGCTGCCCAGTGAGCATAAATGAGTTTATCACTCTTGTATGTGCTCTGAATGGAAAATTCTTATAACCGAACTAAGCTTTATTATGAATTAATCATTTGGTTGAATGAACTGCAATTAAAGGTTTATACTTTTAAGGAAACTTATATGTGAGCCACACAACAATGGTTCATTTGTTTTATTGACTACTTTAAATTGCACTTATTTATTGATCTACTGTTTGAAGCTGCTGTTCTATTTATCAAACTTAATAAGTACTTTGAACCGAATCTAGATCAGAGGTCTGTAGCTGGATCCCCGCTACATCCAGAAATCAATACGGGTGAGGGGAGGCCACTCCTTTTGCTCGTAAGGATTTTCCCGGGTGACCCTCTTTTATGGCGGGATGGGGCGGGAGTCTGGATAATACATAAGGGCTGAAGCATCCATTTGATTGGAAAACGCCACCTTGTAGCAAGTCCTTTGTATATAGTGCATGCATATTAAGTGACTTAAGAATGTCTTCAAAAATAAAGGAACAAAATGGAAGACCCTTACCACAATGGGGCTGATCCAGAGCCCCCTACGACATAATCTTCACTTGAGACAAATCTTGTTAACACAAATGAAGTATATGGGCTGGATCCAGACTTAAGAAGGAGCTTGTAATTGAGAGGAAGGTTACTCCTGGGCAGAGCCATGTTGGTTTCAGGGGGGAGTCAAGTTAATTGCATACTTTACATACAGAGATATATCTTTGAATTGTTTACTGCACACAGATACTGACCAGCTTTACTATCACACTGTTATTTAGACTTGGGATAGGAAACATCACCTCTCAACTCTAATACTGTTTGCAACAGATGAAATATGACTCCCCTGCCATCAACATGGTTTAGCCCAGGAGTAACTTTACTCTTAATTTCAAGCTCCTCCTTAAATCTGGATCCAGCCCTATGTCCCCTTACAAAATGTTCAATATTAACAATTTATTGTGCAATGGTACTTTTATTTTTTTTTTATTAAAACAAGATTTGTCACCTTTTAACATGACCAGGGTCACCAAGTAAAACTGGGCAAGTACGAAAATAGACACCACATACTTCACAATAAAAGTTATTAACGTCAACTATGGTGCATTCGGATATTCCAGTCAGTTGTGCAGTTTGTTTTTCCTGAGGTTTCCAAACGTCAGAGGTAAGAAATGTGTAGCCATCTTTTCAGAGACGTGTGACTTTTCAAAGAAAGAGCCTTTTCTGATGGATACCCGCAAAGATGGGCACAGATCTTGTTAATACACTTCCAAGAATATCCATTGGGGCATCGGTGATGAGCTATCCAAAGCAGAGGTTGAGGGCAGTTTTCGCAGTTCAAATTGTTTGCAAGTAAATAGCATTGTTTAAAGAACTCTATGACAGCGGTAGTATTCATACCAGCTATAATAGGCTGAAGTGCCTTCTCAAAGAAATGTTGATCAAATTTAATTTGAGGGCAAGCAACCAAAAGAAAATTGCAATTGATGTGGGAGATTACCAAGCTGCCATAATTTATCAAGCTCATTAGTATATGAAAGCTAAGCTCTGTGTGCTGTTATCCAGCAACATCAGGCTCAGGTAACGGCACATGTGGAACCAGCTCTAATTGGCACAGGAACTTCAGCCCTCCTCCCATTACCAGTGTATTAGGCTCACTAGGTTTACCTTGTGTGGTTCTGCTCCAGCATTCCAGTTTAACTCTCATGCTCCAGGGTTCCCTGTATTTAGTAGTTTAGTACCTGGTATCTTGCTATGCTACTTCTGCACCTATCCACTGTTCCTCGTCTCCAGCTCCCAGTTCCCTGCTTGCCAACCTGCAACCTGTCTCACTTACTTCAGTCTGCGGTTCATTTCACTCCTTCCCCACTCTCCGGCTTCTCCATTAACCTCAGGGCTGTTTCCTGTCTAGCGACCTGCTGTGGATTGCAGCCAATACCGTCCAAACCATCAGGGGCTCCAGTGAACACCAGTACATGGTTTAGACTCTGCTTCCAGGTTCTCAGCCCAAATCACCATCGGGGTCCTGGCTGCTTCCTTGTGATACCTTCACAAGACTATGGCAGTTCCCAAACATTCTCCGTTTAATGCACCCCCTATTATCTCAATTAGTTTTTTCAAGATGCCCCTATACAAGAATAAACTGGACAATCCAATTTTTTTTTTTTAATAGAACAATAGGAAAGTGCTTAGAATATAATCATTAATATTTAATAAACATCATAAAAATTCATAATAGATAATAATTACAAGGCTCAGACGTTCTAATAATTCCCCACTCCACCTCTCGTATTTCCCCATGATTGATTTGGAAGTACTCTTACTTTAAGCAGCTTTTATCTGCCAACATTGTACATCGTGGTGCTACAGTATCGATCTTTCAAGCTTATCAACAGTAAGACACACATAAGACTGCTCTTTACTGCTAATCAGCTGTGTGAGCCTATGGACATTTAAATACACAGGAAATCTGGGCTGAATGAGAGAGAGAGAATGGGCCGTATCCAGAACTACGGCCGTCTTCCGTATCGTTTCGATACGTAGATTGCGTATATGCGGTCTAAAAGACCACATATACGCAATCTACGTA
>WWET01001882.1:29455-44225 GCA_011038615.1 Limnodynastes dumerilii | reverse complement strand
GTTGTTTTTTTAAGCTGATTTATGTGAAAGAAATAAAGACATTGGAGAGAACCTTTTTTGCCCAAGAAAAGATCTTTATTGTTATACACCTAGACACAAGAGGAGTTCTTGGTGAGTGCAATACCACCCATGGAGTTTTCTATGTCTGTAGTTGATATACTGCACTAGGGTCCCTGTGTTTTCTTTCTTTCCCTGGGCTCTGATATCGGATGAGGAGGAGTAAGTAGGAAAGAGAAGAAATAAGGACACGTGAGGACAAAAGGAATCTTTATTGTACGCCTTACTACAAGAGGAAAAGTGGGTGAGTGCAATACCATCCAGATAAGGTTTTCTTCTGCAGTCAACATATTGCACTAGGATCTCTGTGTCTCTTTCTGTGTCATCCGTTCCTTGCTGTGTGGAGAGGAGGGGAGACGGAGGTGGAAGAGGTTCCGCGGCTGTGAAGATAAATTTATGATAAGCTATGTGGTCAAGATAAAAAATTGTGAGTTCAATAATCTATAGGAGGAAAATCCGCTTTTGAACGTACTTCACTATTATATGTCATTTTTTTCTATGATGAATATATGGAGAGGAGTCCCATAGGCGTCTAGAAAAAAGGAGAAGAATTCATAGAAAAAATTGGATCCTGAGGACAGTGTTCTTACAGACTTTTAAAGAAGAATACTTCAAAGAAAGGTCTGGACATTTATTCTGTGTACTGTATATACAGTGTAATAATTGCAGTGATTTGCCCTATGTACTCTAGGCGCTTATTTTACCTTGTTTAATTTATTTAACAGGGAGAGAAGAGCGTTAAAGGTGGCAAAGATGTGGTGGGGGTTGTATGCTTGGGAGAAGGATGAGACATTGGGCCTGATCCAGAGCTACGGCCGCAAGCGATCGTACGCCGATCGTAAGCGAAAATTCGTGGAAAAAAACGCACTACGCATTTGCAGTATGACAACTTCCGGTCGACCGAAGGACATAAGCGAACAGCGAGCGTATTTTTCGCCCAAGGGGCGTGCGTTTTGTACAACGATAGTCTGGACGCTCAAGTTACTACACAGAGGCGGGGATAGCCATTTAAATTGTACAGTATGGGAGTGCTAAGCCCAGTACGACCAGCGTATCGGTACGAAAATTCGCACGTACGCTGGAAAATCTTAGGGTAGGGTTCAGCCGCCGTAAGCAGGTACAATCAATGGGAGTGTTATGGGCGTGAAAGTTTATACGCCCGGGTGAACGTACGCTACGCTCGCGGGCGATTGCGGTTGTAGGTCTGGATCAGGCCCATTGTAAGAAAATTTGCTTGGCTTGGGCAAGGACATAGCACTAAAAGGAAAGGATGAATTTAAAGTGGAGGAAGTCAGCAAAGGAAGCAAGATTTACATCAGAGGAGCTCGGCAATGCGGGAGCATTGTTTGAGGAAGCTTGTGACCTGAGAGCGCCATGGCTGGGGTTTAGAGCAGTGTAGGGAGATGGAGGAAGGGCAAAGGAGTGGGTGATATTGTAGAGGAAGGTAGCTTGGTTGGGACAGAAGAGAGAGGTAGAGAGGAGGTGATCAAGGGAGGAGGAAGAGGCAGGGATGTCAAGGGTCCTTATGTTTTGTCTGGTGAGGACACGTTTAGGGGGAGGAGAGGTGTTGGTCAGAGAGAGCAAAAGGAGAGATGGAGACGTCAGTCACAGTGCAGCAGTGGGTGAAGACAAGTTCAAGGGAGTGGCTAAAAGAATGAGGAAAAGTTTAGAGGGGTTATCAACAGGGATGTTCAAATCACCCAAGATGATGGAGGTCAGATGAGAGATAGTAGGTGAGCCAGGCAACTTTGACCTGGGGGCTGGTAGATGATAGCAACATGGAGGTCTAGGGGACAGAAAAGGCAGATGGAGTAGACCTTGAAGAAAGAAAAGAGGAGGGAGGCCTCAGGATGGCTCGAAATGTGCAGGAGGGAGAGAGGTGCAGGCTGGTGCTACTACCATGATGGTTGCCAGGTCTGGGAGACTGGGATAAGGAGAGACCTCCATAGGCCACAGCAGTGGGTGAGGTGGTGTCAGTGTGGGAGAGCCATGTTTCAGTGAAGGCTATGAGGTTGAAGGAGATAAAAATGAGTAGTAACGTGGTAGTAGCGGGAGGTAGGTGCAGGATCCAGGCTGGATGTGGAAGCGAGTTGGGAGGCAGAGGCAATGGGTCAGCTGGCAAAAGCACTAGAGGAGTTAGGAAGCCATTCTCTTCATAATATCCCCCTCCCCATTCATCATCAACCTATTCTCCCTATTCTAATCCTCGCCTCCCCCTCCCCATTTTCTTTATCATTTCTTTAACACCTTCATAATTTCCCCCCTCCGCTTCATAAACTCCTCCTCCCCATCAACTCCCTCCTCTTCATCTCCAGCTTCCCAGTATTCCCATCATGTCTCTACAGTTGTCTGCCCCAGGATTCCCATCATGTGTCTTTAGCCCCCCCCAGGATCCCCATATTGTTTCTCTAGCCCCCCAGGATCCCCCATCATGTCTCTCCAGCCCCCAAGTATCCCCATCATGTGCCTCTAGCCCTCTGCAGTATTCCCATCATGTGCGGCCAGCCCCTCCCAGTATACCCATCATGTATCTCCAGCCCCCCTGGTATCCCAATCGTGTTCCTCCAGCCCCTCGCAGTATCCTCATCATGTGCGTCCAGCTCCCCCCAGTAACCCCATAATGTCTCTCCAGGTCCCCAGTAATCCCATCCCTTCATATTTGGGGGGGTGAGATGCACCCCCATCCCGTTACAACACCTATGGTAAGAAGCAGAGCGGGGCTAGAGGTGATTACAGGGGACCTGGCAGTATTGCGAAAGCTCCATGGAGCAGGGGCTAAGCCAGACACATCCACCCTCCTCAAACAGCAACAAGAATTATATATATATTGTGCTGCGTGATGGTGATGGTCTATTTAACATTGGTGGCCAGTAAAACCCATGCCCATAAAATTCCTCTGATTACAATGCTCCTAACCTATGTAGCATTCCTCAAACTTCATGTGGCAGGTCTGGTCTCCCTTTGGAGACATGAAGCTACACAGACAGACCTAGACAGGAAGGTTTTTTTATTTTGCTTTTTTTTATTTTTTTTTACAGTTGACCATCCTTGAGAAAAAGCAGAGGAGACTGATTGTTGCAATGATAAGTTCTCCAACACTGTGTAAAGATCAACTAGAGAGAGAAACTGCTTCTTTCTCTCCAAGCATATGTGGCATGCGACTATAAATAATAGTTGTGCTCTGTAAACGCATCTTTGTGAGTGCTTAAATAAACACTCCCACCGCTTGCATGGACTTTCAACACCAGGGGCCTGATCCAGAACTACGCTTCGAAGCGATTTTACGCGTGGTGGAGACGTAAAATCGCTGTTTAGAACGCACTGCGCATGCGCACCTTAGAAAATACGCACATTCACGTAGCGTAATTGTGAACGTATGGGCCATTCACATATGTGTCACGTAAATAGTGTGGGCGGGGAGTGCCAAATTTACGTTAGTCCAAATTACGTGTCAAATACGTGAAGTAGGCGGGGGGTTGTATTTAAAGTGTACAGTATGGGCGCACTTAGCTGCGTAAATTCATGCAGACCATACATACGTGTGCGTATGACAGCTGGGCCATTCACGTATGTGTCACGTAAATACTTACGTGTGGGCGTGCCAATTTTACGTTAGTACAAAATACGTCTGAATTACGTTAAGTAGGCGGGGTTTGTATTTAAAGTGTACAGTATGGGCGTACGTTCACGTAGTCTATACGTCCGTTAGCGGGCGTACGCTGTTACGCGAAAAAAAGTTAAGGTAGGGTTTGGGAAGCGTATCTTGACAAAATACGTCCGTGCAAGGGGTGTGCCGAGGGGAGTGTAGCGAACTTACGTGCACGAAAATACGCTCCGCGAATAAAGGTACGGCACACGTAGTTCTGGATCTACCCCCAGAACCCTACTGTAACATTGTCGATCCGGATCTGGAAGTCTGTATCATTTGGCATTGCAATTCCCAACCTTAACCTATTGTACAGTCTGTCCTGGATGTCTGTACTGTATTTTGTTGTGTTTTGTACAACCTTGTGGCGCCTTATAATTAAATGATAATAATAATTGTAATACTAAACTTTTCCTACTAGTGAGTGCCACCCACTCCTTGTCAAAAGTCCTGAGCAGATTGAGTTCTGATCAGGTCGTTTGGATGTGTGTGCGTGTGCAGATCATAAAAACTTTTCCAATCTGACAGCACATAAAACTACAAGTTATTAGAAGTTTGCATCCGGTTCATAAAATTGTGGAGGAGGTGGGGATATAAATTTAGTGTTCAAAGTGGTCATGTATATGGGGACCATCTGTTACTTTTACAGACAAAGCAGTAGGATACCTATTGATTAACATACACTTACATTGACTCCTGCATTAATATTTGGACAACTGAATACAGTGATATTAAATACATTGTGAAGCATGGTGGCGATGCCTGATAATATGTAGTCATGTTGCTTTTGTGACATCAACCCAAAGAGATCCACAGGAGAATGTCAGTTGTATATTCCATCTGGGATCTCCCAGAAGGAAGGAAAGAATCTCCAGTTGCATGGACCAGCCTTTTACATGTTTTATAAAAACGCAGATGGATATATTTTCCACAAGATGGCGCTCTCCCGTTGCTAAAGTGTATATGGATTATGATCATTATAGGCAGATTAAATTAGACAACCTGTTTCCTTGAATATTCTAGTTATTAAGTAATTAATAAAGCTAATGAAGCTTTTTTGAAGAATGTTTGGATCCACCCCTTTATGTGTCAGTGTTTATTAGATACCACTAGGAAAATTGAATTTATAGTTATTGTAAACAGCAAACACCTAAAATCTTTGTTAAAAAAATGAAAATGCCTTAACCAAAAAAAAATCTGTTACCCAAGTAAATAGAACTGCCAAAATGAGATGCGTTTTTGTTAAGTATTTTAGACACTTCCCACTGATTTAATCTACACTTAATTACTTCTTTTGGAATGAAGAATCCCTTTTCAGCAGTTAATAAGATGTTGAATGCAGGTGTTGTCACAATTACCACTGCACCACCTTCAGTCTGATTCATTTCTTTTATGCCATTTGCTTACAATTTTAAAAGCAATTTTCAGCTTTAGTAACAATAATAGTATCAAAATAACTCAGCCACTTCCCATTGTATGAGACAAACTGACAAGGATCAGTATCATATAAATGAACATTATCAAAATCATGTACATATTGAACCTTGCTGCTGGTGCTACAGGAAAGACCATAAACCAGATTTACTAAGCCGTGGGTTTGGAAAGTGGAGATGTTGCCCATAGCAACCCCGCAGCTTGGTAAATCTGGCCCCATGTCTGCTGGTTGTGGGTCTGTGGTTAGAACGGCTTTTTTTTTTTTGTTTTTTTTTTTTTTACAAAAGGGCCATTTTATACCTGCCAGTTCTGAACCGGCTGTTAAATGGATTCCTTCTACCTCAACGAGGAGAAGCAATTGTTCAATCCCAGGTCAAAGATGCAGCGGCGAATGGTAAGTATTTATGTAACCCCAACCCGTATTCTAATACTTACCTAAACCCTCCCCTTCCATTACCTTAACCTTATTCTCTCTTTTCTGCAGCCTGACCCTAAGACTCTCCATAGACTCCCCTGTAATACTAACCTGTCCAGTCCGGTCTGATGCGGCGTTTTTTTAATTAATGAATGGGTAAATAAATTTGGCATATTTAACCATTCGTTAGTAAAACTTTCTGCTTAGTATTATTTTTGAAATAGAGTCAGTCGAAAATTAGCTTTCTGCTGTCTCTATATGCATGAAAATATAATTAGAAGAAAGCATCCCATGTCTGCACTACTCATATGAGCTTAATAGATATTTCCAAGCAAACTACACTGAAGACCAACTCATGATGATTTCTAGAATCTAAATATATGGTATAGTGAGTTTAAAGACTGTGTGCTCTACTCAAACACTTTATTCACTTATTACACTAGTTTGTAATACAACTGGGGCTGTGAGTCTCAAGAACAACTGAAATTTCCGTTTGTAGCTAAACAAGGTAATGCAGAAACACAGGGATATCTATAAGTAAAGAAAGCTATATGTCTCTTCCCTAATATTTTGTTCATGTAAAACTTGAGCATGGGCTTTCCTGTTCTAATTAAAGCTAGGGCAAGAAACAAAGTTACTTAAACAAGGGAAAATGGGAGAGAATTGCGGTTTCTAATTGGCAAGAAGGGTGTAAAGGCATTGGCAACCTTTGGCACTCAAGGTGTTGTAAAATACAGCCTCCAGCATGCTCCAATTGCATAGTCATAGATAAGACCTAAAAAATATGATAGGACTTGTAGTTGCATAACCACTGAAGTGCCACAATTTCCTTGGTGTAATGTTATAACTCTTTTCAGCCTCTGGGTACTTGTTAATGGGATAGGTTGACCTGTACCAAGGGGAGGGGCAGAGTGGACAGCAGCTATATGATGACCATAGCCTTTTGGGCTGACCTGTAGGAAGGAAGCTACGTGTTCCAAAAAAATGTATGTCAGCTAGAACTGTGACTGGCCAGTAGGACAGTGGTCAGGTTGGGTGTAAGCTGTAAGCTGTGAAAAGCACGTGAATGGGCAAGTGCGCGTAGTGAAGCATATAGATGATGTTTCATTATATTCTGAATAACTGATTACAGGATTTGTAAAAAGTAATGTTTAGAAGTGAAAGTGGCAGGAAAGTTGGGAGAGGAAATGAGGGGAATTGGTCACATCTTCAAGATGTCGTTCCAGGTGGGTTAGTGCACCATAATATTTCATTAACATCTGCTTTTAGAACGTGAAGAGATTTTACTGATGCCTTAACGTTCCTCATTTCTTTGAGAAGGAGAGGTAATCAGAGCTGAGTGTTTGTCTTCCCAGGTAGAGGTGATCCAGCACGGGGTCTGGTTTGCTCTCTTTCAACTTTTGACTTGCAATCTGTGAAGTACTGGTCCAAATACTTGTCTAATGTCTTCTTTCCCCTCCTCTGAGCATTATATAGCAGGATGAGTAGGTATAGGCAAATACTAGAACAGTTAGGGTACAGTATAACATTAAGTGGATAGCTTTTACCATATATTCTGTTGGCAGAGAATCTTCTCCAGTTGCTTGTAGAATCTTCTCCGGTTGATAGAAGATGCATCTCCAATCCTCTCTTCAGCTCCTCTGCCTCTTCTGGACTTGCCCGGACAACAGCCTCCTTCCTCTTCTTCCGTGCTGCTCCTAATGACCATTCGGTCACTAGAGGGCAGCCTTTTATATTAATGATGATGTCGGAAACACTAGAGCGCTCACTAGAGCCCCCTAATGTAAATTATGTCATCATTACTATAAAAGGCTGCCCCCTAGTCACCGAATGGTCACTAGGAACGGCGCGTAAGAAGAGGAAGGAGGCTGTTGTCGGGGGAAGTCCAGAAGAGGCCGAGGAGCTGAAGAGAGGATTGGAGATGCATCTTCTATCAACCAGAGAAGATTCTACAAGCAACTGGAGAAGATTCCCTGCCAAGAAGAAAGAAACTCCAAGCAACTCGTCCCAAGAATGATGACAGAAAAACAGCAAGTGTGAAAATTTGTATTTAATTTATACAACACACACTACATTAATACACATTTATTACAAAACACGGTGGCCACCAGAGGTAAATTCACTCATTAGGGGGCATTATTAGGCAGTGTAAATGTTTATTTTACATACACACATATAATAATGTATTACTGTATGTTTTGTGCACACAGTTTTTTGTTTTTCATGCACCACACAGTGCAGCATGTTTAGAACGCTTACTATGCTGACGCTGATATTACTGCACGGCTCAGCAATGCTGAGCGTTCTAGTTCTATCAGCGCAGCATGGGTAAGCCTTTCAAGCATGCTGCGCTTGGTTTTTGCAATAGAAAAACACGTCAAATATATTGACATGTGTTTTTCAGGTTATGTGTGAGGTGCTTTCATTGAAAGCGCCCCACACAGCAGGCGATTTGTTTTTCAGGGATTTGATGTCGCACTAAAGGCAATTCAGACAAATTGCCTTTAGTGAATATGACGATTTGTATATGATATATGGAAAACATCTGAACGATTTCTGTCCATTGATGTTTGCCTTGACGATTTGGCCAAAGGCTCAAGTCCCAGGACTTTGCCTTCAGTAAATACGGCGATTGCAAAATCGCCTGCAAAGTCCCGGGAGTTTGGGCGATTTGGACCAAATCGACTTAAGTAAATGAGGCCCCCAGAGAGCAGTTGAGAGTAGTTGCTGGTATAGCTGAATGCTGCTTCTGGTTCATTATATGCAATATGAAGGCTCTGAGAGACATTATTGGATTAGAAACTGAAAAAATTATAAAAATGGACAGACTGAATGGGTACAGCATCTCGTATTTACCATCAAATTCTGTTTCTATGTATGTTACTACATATGTAAATGCAGAAATTCAGTGCAGATTCATCTTTCACCCAGAGCCACAAACTAAGCAAAGACCTGCGTAATACAAGGGGGTGAAGCAGAGAAAGGGCAAAGGGCCTGGAAAGTATAGAGGAGGCAGAGAGGGAAGAATCAACATTTGTTCTTTGATACACATATATACATACATATTATATATATATATATATATATATATATATTATAAAAAATAGACTAGAATGGTGCAAAAAATGGCTGGTGGTATTTTTCCATCTAAAATAGCACTGTGTGCAGGTATGGTTTTAAGGAAAGACAGCTGAAGTAGTAATGTATTAATTACTTTGGAGCTCTAAAGCATTGCCATATAAGTCACTGCCTTATTGCAAACATTCAAATCCAATATCATACAAATATACTCCATATGACATACATATATCACACAAACCACCATATAACTGTTATGAATTACTGAGGCAAGGTGCAAAGAATGTAGAAACAAATATGCAAGAAATGGTTTATTGCAGGAATCAGATAGTAAATAATACACAGGTGAAAACAAATAGCAGACAGGGTAAAACAAATAAGATGCCACTATGTGGCTATGGTTTAGACAAACAGCCGGCACTATGTGCCAGAGATGGGTAGCAGACAGACAGACCGAGAATAAACAAACATGAAAAACACTACTACTCACATGAAGGCAAGATGATAAGAGGCAGGCTGAATAGGGCAGAAGAGACTAGAAGGCAGACACATAAGTAACAACACAGGGATGACAAACTACAGGCAGGACAGACTGAGACAAAGCTAAAGGCCAGAAGTAGAACAAAGCAGAGACAAGAAGCTAGAACCTACATTAAGGTACAAACGAACACAGGAGACTGGACGCTACAGAAAACCAACAGGAAGCAGAAAGCTATGACCCACACCTGTGCACTGGATCAAGGAGCATATAAACCCAGTCCACAGGTGTGGGAAGACAAAACATAATTGGGAACAGGCAGGGAACCCACTAGCAGCCACTAGTGGCAGGAATTGGAAATACACAGAAATACATGCATAACTGCCCCTAAAGGCAGAACAAGAAAACACAGTCCAGGATGTAACAGTCATGCGTTGTTAAAGCTTTTGTCATGACATGCTGTTTTTTCGACGCTTCTGTGTTGGCACCTTCAAAATGCTTTCAAACTCTGTTCTCCGTCATTAACATCATATCCTCCTGTCTTTTCGTCCTTGGTGTCATCTCTTCCTGTGTTCACCAAAATTCCACATGTGCTCAAAGTGTGTTCTACCCCTTCAAGTCATCTCCACCTGTCTTGTCCATCTTCAAATCATGTAAGCCTCAGTTCAACATCATTAACATCACATGTGCTTTCGTCAGTGCTTTCGTCTCATCCAGTGTTCCCCCCATTCCACATGTCATCCTACTGTGTTCTGCAAGTTCAAGTCATCTCCATCTTTCTTGTCCCTATTCACATCATCTGAACGTGTGTTATCCATCATTAACATTATATCCTCCTGTTTTTTCGTCATTGCAGTCATCTCATCCTGTGTTCACCAACATTCCACATGTCATCCTTGTGTGTTCTGCCTCTTCAAGTCATGTCCACCTGTCTTGTCCCTCTTAAATCATGTGAACCTCTGTTATGCATCATTAACATCTTATCCTCCTGTGTTGTAACCCTTTTTGTTATTTCATACTTCAAGTTAAAATGGTAAGATATACTCGTACCAGATATAAATGCAAGCAAGCATTAGCATTATTAGATACAAGTTAAAATGGTAAGATATACTCGTACCAGATATAAATGCAAGCAAGCATTAGCATTATTAGATACAAGTTAAAATGGTAAGATATACTCGTACCAGATATAAATGCAAGCAAGCATTAGCATTATTAGATACAAGTTAAAATGGTAAGATATACTCGTACCAGATATAAATGCAAGCAAGCATTAGCATTATTAGATACAAGTTAAAATGGTAAGATATACTCGTACCAGATATAAATGCAAGCAAGCATTAGCATTATTAGATACAAGTTAAAATGGTAAGATATACTCGTACCAGATATAAATGCAAGCAAGCATTAGCATTATTAGATACAAGTTAAAATGGTAAGATATACTCGTACCAGATATAAATGCAAGCAAGCATTAGCATTATTAGATACAAGTTAAAATGGTAAGATATACTCGTACCAGATATAAATGCAAGCAAGCATTAGCATTATTAGATACAAGTTAAAATGGTAAGATATACTCGTACCAGATATAAATGCAAGCAAGCATTAGCATTATTAGATACAAGTTAAAATGGTAAGATATACTCGTACCAGATATAAATGCAAGCAAGCATTAGCATTATTAGATACAAGTTAAAATGGTAAGATATACTCGTACCAGATATAAATGCAAGCAAGCATTAGCATTATTAGATACAAGTTAAAATGGTAAGATATACTCGTACCAGATATAAATGCAAGCAAGCATTAGCATTATTAGATACAAGTTAAAATGGTAAGATATACTCGTACCAGATATAAATGCAAGCAAGCATTAGCATTATTAGATACAAGTTAAAATGGTAAGATATACTCGTACCAGATATAAATGCAAGCAAGCATTAGCATTATTAGATACAAGTTAAAATGGTAAGATATACTCGTACCAGATATAAATGCAAGCAAGCATTAGCATTATTAGATACAAGTTAAAATGGTAAGATATACTCGTACCAGATATAAATGCAAGCAAGCATTAGCATTATTAGATACAAGTTAAAATGGTAAGATATACTCGTACCAGATATAAATGCAAGCAAGCATTAGCATTATTAGATACAAGTTAAAATGGTAAGATATACTCGTACCAGATATAAATGCAAGCAAGCATTAGCATTATTAGATACAAGTTAAAATGGTAAGATATACTCGTACCAGATATAAATGCAAGCAAGCATTAGCATTATTAGATACAAGTTAAAATGGTAAGATATACTCGTACCAGATATAAATGCAAGCAAGCATTAGCATTATTAGATACAAGTTAAAATGGTAAGATATACTCGTACCAGATATAAATGCAAGCAAGCATTAGCATTATTAGATACAAGTTAAAATGGTAAGATATACTCGTACCAGATATAAATGCAAGCAAGCATTTATTAGATTAGATACAAGTTAAAATGGTAAGATATACTCGTACCAGATATAAATGCAAGCAAGCATGTAATGTACAATATATCGAGAGCAGCTCTCGTCGTTACCAGCGTCCTGGGAACAAGATAAAAAAGATAGGGGGCGCCTCGTGGTGCAGCACGTTACTTTATTAGGTACAGATTAAAATGGTAAGATATACTCGTACCAGATATAAATGCAAACAGGCATGTAATGTACAATATATCGAGAGCAGCTCTCGTCGTTACCAGCGTCCTGGGTCCCGAACAAGATAAGAGCCGTTCTCAACAGTCCAAACACAGCAGCAGGGGGAGGTACATGGAACTCCGCCCATGCACTTTCATCAGGATGTGCCAAACAAATGCAAATTGCATTTGTTTGGCACATCCTGATGAAAGTGGTGCAATGCCACTGAAACGTTGAAAGTTTCTTCGTTGGAAGTCTCCTGAGTGCCGCTTTTCTGTTAAAACTTGTATATATATTTGCCTGTATGCTTTCCCTCTCAAATTTTAAGTTATCAATAGTTATTGATGTTAATAAAAACAAAACTCATACAGCTGCCCAGGAAGAAATAAATAAGTAATGGAGGTCTCTGGTTTGCTTTAAATTAATAATAGTGAATTCCAATTATGTAAATGAATAATTATACCTTTCAGGGATTTACATTTATAATAGTGCCCTAATGACAACATAACCTGCAGTGTTGCTGTGACTCAAAACCATGCATTATGGGCAGCAGGATGGCACGGCGGGTATCATTGCTTCCTTACAGTGGCATGCTCATGGGCTGGTTTCTAGTCAGAGTCTGTACTTCTTTCACACACTCCAAAGGCAGAGGAAGGTCAATTGGCTTCTAAGAAATTCAGTCATTTAGTTCCAGTCTATGTTGTGGGGAATACAGGGTATTATTATTATTATTGTTATTTTTTATTATACTAGATCCAAAGTTCATTTCAGCGTTTGGAAATTGGAATGCAGGATACATGAGGAGCCACAATTGGAGACCAATTGCATCCACACATCCAAGCTATCACACTGCTAACCATGGCCCTTGTTTTCTGACTTGTGAATGTAAATTGGAGGTGGTTTGGTAATCTGGATTGGTATGCAAGCTGTTTGCATGCCTTTGTCATACTAAGTCCATCCCGTCTGAAATGTGTGAGTGCGCTAATTGTGTAGCATGGATGCGCGCAAGCAGACAACGCAAAATAAAGAGGCATGTGATACGACCACACTTAAAAACGTAATTTAAGAAAACAATCATGATTATGAGCATGTGACTATGGTAACAGGGAAATCTCTCTGATATCCAGGGAAACACACATGTACACAAATCTGTAAGGACTATAGTGATGTAAGGGATTTTCTAAATGCTCCCCTTTGCTTCTTCACAGTTATGCACCATAGCACTACAGTTAAATACTAACCCATAGAGCTTATTCCCTTCGCAGCATTAAATTTAGTGATACTTGGTACATTTCAACACTAGCACTAAATGATTTCAAACATTCCTACATGTACCTTTCCCTTGGTGTGGTTCCAGCTATTTGGAAGCAGAACACTTTCCAATCTGCTTCTAACTGCAGACTTGAGTAATTCTTATCCATATTCCACGATGTTACTGACTTCTGACTGGCCTTTTTTTTCCTCCAATATCCATAAATTGGCTGCTTCTACATCACAGATTAGGTGGTAGCAGATTTTAGCGTTCTTTCTCCTGACCACTGCATTTTGCTGTTTTTTTTGTTTTTTTTTGCCCTAATAAATTATCCACCATGTTCATAAATAGATTCCTTGATGGTGATCTGACACAAACATAAATATAATGTAGTTTCCATGACAGGTACAGCAGAGATGATAATCATTATAAGAAGGACGACAGGTTGATAACACCATTGGCATTCATAGGAAGGCCTGCAGATATGGTAATGGCAGCATTTACAGCCAGACCTGTGATGATGGGCACAGCAATCTATGATGATGGGCTCAGCATGTCCCACAGAGAATGATGATAATTGTAATTATGTTGACAGCATCAAATGCCAGTGACAGTTCAGCAGAACTTGTAAAGTGAACTTAGTGCTACAGTCAGTCTGTAGAAATAACCACAATGGCTCTGATAACACCTTCATCAACCTCTGACACAGTAAGTACTGTAGAAATGATTGTGGCAATTTATGTAGTTGGTCCTGTGGAGAATCTCAGCGTCTTAATGTAGGCTTCATCAACGTGTGTAGATTGAAACTTCAGGTTGATGCTGGCTGAGTAATCTCCTAGGAAACACGTTTGTCATAAATGACCCCTAATGTAGAGAACAGCTCAAGTGAAGAATTATGATTAATTAAGAGTTCTTGGCAGGGCCGGTGCTAGGGTGTTCAACGCCCCTCCCCCCCCCTCCTGCAAACTTAAAATTTGCGCCCTTGTTTAACAATTTAACACTAGTAACCATACTAGATTATAGTAAGCCTCATAAAACACAATCTTGTAACCACAATAAAAGAAAGTAAATCATTGTCACCACCATACAATACAGACAGTTTTCTAGTCTCTGCTATACAATTCTCACTATATCCTAAAAACTGCCACACAATACAGACTATATATCATTCATGTCTCTCCAGCCTCCCAGTATTCCCAATTTACTTCTCTCCCGCTACCAGTATCCCCATCAACGTGTTTCCAGCCCCCCCCAATACAGTATCTCTCCACCTTCCCCCCTAGTATTCATAATTATGTGTCTCCAGCCCCCCAGTATCCCCCATCATGTCTCCAGCCCCACAGTATCCCCATCATGTCTCTCCAGCCCCCCAGTATTTTCAATCATATGTCTCCAAAACCCCCAGTATCCCCATTATGGGCCGGATTCACAGCCCCGGAGGTATTGCACATATATCCTTAATTTACTCTTTAAGATCGCATATACGCAATCTACATAACAAAACAATACGTAGATAACATAAAATAGTTACTATGCATGCATAGTAGCTATTATCAGTAATTAAGGACATATGTGCAATACGTCTGGGGCTGTGAATCCGGCCCTATGTCTGTCCATCCCCCCAGTATTCCCAATCATGTTTTTACAGCCCCCCAGTATCCCTCATCATAGCCTCCTAGTGTCCACATCCTCTGTCTTCAGCCCCCCCCAGTTCCCATTATGTGTCTT
>WWET01001881.1:252109-307138 GCA_011038615.1 Limnodynastes dumerilii | reverse complement strand
GGCAAGATGATTAAATTTAAAACCTGCATTACTTATTTTATACTCACCTTACATTATCATAACTTAGTTAAAAAATAATTCTATCCCTCCCAAACTAGCACAGACATGCAATTAATCAAACACCTGTTTTATAATGAAAGCTCTTAACCTGCTATTAAATTCTATTCATATTTTTTATCCAAATTTCTGCCCTAACATTTAAATAATCGGTACTTCCTCATCTTTGCAGCCCCCTGCTGTAGGCCGCTGTGTTACACTACTTTTGTATTTTCACTGTGTGACAGGCGGCTGGACACACAGGGGGTGATTCAGAGATGCGACTGCGAAAAGATCGCAAATATTCGCAACTAAGTTCAGATCTTAGCAGGTTACAGCCCACTGCATAAACAGTCACTCCCCTTGCAAACAGCGGCAGATCTTAAAGTTAGACCACCATTGACTAACCCTAACTCTGCGCTGTCATTTGAGATCTTAAGGGAAGTAGTTTCGGTTATTTGAGATCCTAAGTGTCTGCCCGCGCCCACTTTCCCTCATCTTCCTGCCTCCCCCCGCCCATTTCCATGCAAATCCTTCAGATCTTAAACTTCCACAGCACTTAAGATCTTAAGTGCTTGTGATCGATTCACAGGTCCGCGCTTAGCGAATTTAAGATCCTAATCTCTACGTAGACAACGTTGCACTATTACTACGCATGCGCATTGATGCAAATTTTCTAAGATCCTAAATATACGCACCTAAGTAGCGATAAAATCGCATCTCTGAATCAGGCCCACGCACTCTATGACAGCATATACATACACCCACGGGCTCTCTGTAATAACACAACCCTGTAAATTTTGCCCATGGCTGCTGGCTCCAGGTACAGGGCCCCCGGCCGGGGGCAGTCATGTCTGGTTCCCAGATAAATGATCCTCCTCCCATCCAAGCCAAGTCACACACACCACTGGCAGCACCTCAATCGTGTCCATTCTTTCCCATCTCATACTGGAGGGAGCAAATTGGGGAGAGCTGGGTGGACCGCCCCCCCATGTGGCCTTGGACTAGCCTCCGTTGGCAGCTTGAAGCATGAAAACAGGGGACTAAAGTTACAGCTCCACCCCACCTGTCTGCAGGGGCTGCAGCGGAGCTGCTCTTCTCCTAAATAGACTAACACAACCTGTCCTCTATTCACTTCTCTACCTGTGCTTCTCATCACACCTTTCCCCCTTTTCACAACTCTATCTTCACACCTATTCCCCTCTTCACACTTTTTTCTCTTCTACACAGCCGACTTTTCCACCTCCTCACTCTGCTTCTTTGCACCTACTTGAGTCCTTTGTCTTTCTTCACAAGCCCTTCTCTCCAGTCCCTTACCTGCATTCTTCAATGCTGGGACTTACACACAGACAGGGAGCGCGGTGATGATGTCATTGCTCTGCGCTTCTGCAACTCTCTGCCCCTGCTTGTCAGAAATGCCTGCTTGTGGTCATGCAGCAGATCTGTAGCGCTGGATCTCTGTTCCTCTCAGTGACAGTGTAACTGAAAAATAAAGTCACACTGTCAGAGCTCCGGTGCTACAAATCTGCCTGCATGACCACAAGCAGGCATTTGTATCGTGGATGCTCATGACATTCATGTAGGCTGCCAGTGGGGATAGCAGGCAGAGGGGAGCGCCTCTCTGGCTTGGCGCCCCCCCTTCCTCGCTTACCCAACTTACCATGTTCCACCGGCCCTGCAGCCTCCTACCCGCCCTGCCCAGCTAATCTAAATACCCCCCCCTCCCATTTCTACCTTAAAACGCCACAAGGCGGCATAACTCCGCCTTTTTCTACGGAAATCGTTGAGTACGGTCCACACCTATACTATCTACGTGCCGATCGGCTACGTAGATAGCGTAAATTACCTACTACGCATGTGCAGTAGGTAATTTTGGCCACATACACACTTAAGAAGCTTCAGGCCCATTATTATTATTATTATTATTATTATTGTTATTATTATTATTATTATTTTTTTTTCCAACAATAACCAAGTCATACAATACCACATATGGCAATGCTGTAACAACATGAGATGGTACAGGTGATAAAACAGAGGACAGTCAAATGCAGTTATTACATGATGAACCGACATATCAAGATACATCCACGTATTTGATTCAGTATTACTGACTGCTCTAAGACATATTGCCAAGATAGTCAATGGTAATGCTCAACACAAACAAAATATACAAAACATAAATAAATCAAAAGAAATATCTGTTAACAGAGAAATGCAAATCTATCAGAGTAGTTACTTCGCCGTATCATTTCTTTATAAGGGGAAGGGGGGAGCGGGGTTGGGAGGAGGAGATATTTAGTTTAGGTGCCATCTCATGGCTCTGTTGTCTCTGTTTTTTTTTCCCCTTCCCAATATTATTTTTACTCAGGTATATTCAAACCTTGGATGGCCATTTGTCTATATAAAATCCAAGTAGTGTTTTCAAATATTTTGCAGATGCGGTTTTGTGTATCTTTATCCACGTATTCAATATAGTGTCCCCATTTAGCATGAAATCTCTCTCCGCCCTTCTCCAGATCTAGCAAGGTCGCCTTTCTATTGAAGTAAATATACTGTATCAGTGCTGATTTAACAGCCCCCAATGTTGGGGGTGCGCTCCGAATCCAGTTGTTCAAAATTAAACTCTTGTCCATCGTAACCATGACAGTAAGCAATTTTATATTTTGCCGCTTGTCTGGTCCTAATTCCCAATGATCAAAATTGGAACACAACATTGCGAGCGGGTCTTTAGTGACTCGTAATTTCAGAGATGAGTTGATAAGTTGTGTTAATTTATCCCAAACTTTCAGTATTTTCCGGCATTCCCACATGTTATGGAAAAAGGTAGCATCTCTCCGTTTGCATTTCGGATAAGTGGGCAACTCATTGGAGAGGATTAACGCTCTCCGATATTGGGAGATATAAGCCCAGTGAATTGTCCTTATATGAATTTCCTGTAACTGGGCTGATTTTAGAATTTTGAGGGTTTGTTCATAGTGCTTAAATATCGTTTCAAAATTCTCCACTTCAGGGATATCCCTGCTCCATGTATTTATCAAAGGTTCCCAAATTTTGCGTGTGGGGTTTAACTGGAGATCAGTTTGCAACATTCTAGTTTTATACTTATTTCTTGCTATAAATTAAAGCAGCTGCAGAATTGAGTCTGTTTGCTGCCGATCTGGATAAGACTTCGGGAGGTTTTGAGCAAAGTGGCGGACCTGGAGATACATAAAGAAATGTGTGTTTGGTATGTGAAAATTGCTTTGTGAGGTTTGAAAAGACAACAGATTACCACCTGGATCAAAAATATCCTTTGTTGCCTTAATGCCTTTTTCTTTCCTTATCAGGTACCAGGCATTATCCAATCCAAGGGAGAAACCAGGGTTGCCCCAAATAAGGGTGTATGTTACACTGCTACCATTTCTTTTATGTCTGTTTATATATAGCCATGACCGATATGTTTGTTGAAATAATATATTTTTTATGAAATTTTGTGGGATGTCTTTTTTCTTACATAATAGCAATGCAGCCGGGGAGTATGGGCTGAATACTTGCTCTTCTAAGTCTAGATTAGTATAAGAGCTTTTTTCTAGAAACCAATCTGAGATGTAACGAAAAGCCACTGCGTGCTGAAAAGTAACCAGGGACTCCCATTCCACCCTCTTTTCTAGGTAATTTTAATTTACTGTAGGCTATTTTAGGTTATTATTATTTTTATTATTATTATTTTTATTATTATTGCTTATTTCTATAGTGCCACAAATTGTCTGCATTGCTTTACAGAGAACATTAGACATTCACATCAGTCCCTGCCCCTATAGGAGCTACAAACTAAGGTCCCTTATACATACATACATACATACATACATACACACGCACTAGGTTTAATTTAGTCAGCAGCCAGTATGTTTTTGGCATGTATACTTTGCCTTTATGGTTCATAACTAAAATGATATTTGAGGGCATTTTTAAGTATTTTCCTAAAGAATCTTGAGCACTGACATAACTCACATTTTTAAGACTTTTACTTGTCCTTATATTACGCTGTAATGGGCATCACCTGAAACATAAACCTTTTATTGCAGTCCTACTGCCTAAACTAATATAGTCTACCAATAAAATTCTTGTCAGGATATAGTTTTACTTTACAGAACCTCTTATTTAAAGTAAGTTGGCACACACTGGGTTGAAGCAACATACTTATTTGAAGCCTATGAAATTAAGTAAAATATGTGGGAACTAAGTTTGTTATGTTTTAAATAGAATGGCTGAGTTCAAAGTAATTCTAAGCACTAACAATTGTCCACGGATTAGCAATTTACAAGTATTCAGACCTTCACAGGGTTCAAAAGAAAGTGTCCTATGTCATGGTCCAATAGAAATAAGAAAACAGAAGTGATGAGCATGGGAGATAATCTGTGCTAGCTGCAGTACATCAGTGGATTTGACACTGGGCTTGCGCCAATGCACATAACAGCTGGGTTAACGTGACTTTTATATCATGAAATCCTCAATTAACTGGAACCATGTTGCTTTGTTCTAGAAATAAAATTTGAAGAGGAAAGATACAACCACTAAACATAGTTCCATTCCACTATGATGTATGTGCCAAAAGTGTGTGTAGCACTGCATTCTGAATTCCAACAGCATAGACATTTCTATTGGCATTTAGTTGTTATTATCCCTGCCAGCACCAACTTAATCATTTTTATAATTTAGCTGCAGTGTCTACAAAGACTCTGATCACTGTTTGTTAAAAAGATAACATGTTGTAAATAATCAATCCAATGAAAATAATACCTGCTCCACTTGTTGTAAAATGCTCAACTTTTATTTAATATATTTATGGAAATACTGAATAGTTGACTATAAATATGACTCAACTTTAACAGCCATTAGACTTTCTTCAAAAGCATTTTAAATCCTTATTTATTTCTTTAAATTATGTACCAATGCCTTCTTTGCCTTCTTTATTACCTGCCCGCTAATCTGATGTCATCTTCTTATTGTCCATTTATGTATGGAAACAAAAGGTCCAAACCCTGAATTATCCCCTTTTTGGCTCTAGGACAGCTCTATTCATAATACCAGATTTTCCCATGACACCCTGGGTTACTTGTGGGTAGTGACATGGGAAAATCTGCTTATATGAATAGAACTGTCCCTAGATGCAGTCAAGTTTCCTTGCTAAGCTCCAAGTGGAGAAAGCAGCTCATAACTAGTAGCAATTAGTTGAATAATTTTTAATATCCACTCCATGAATGTTAGTATCAGTCTTTAAAGATTTGAAGATGTGCTTTTTAAACGTTTTAGTTACATACAGCTTTATTCATTGTTTTTAGACACATGCCATGTACTATTTTGGTTGCCCATCTTTGCCCAGTCACTAATGTGTTTATGTCCTCCTGGAGATATTGGGGCCGATCCTGAGGAACGGCCGACAGGGGAATTACGTACAGCTCGTACGTAATTCCCTTGTATTGAAGGTTGTGTGCATGCGCACGACGCCGTAATGGCTGGTGTACATAACTTTCATTACGTGCGCCTCGTAAAGGCCGCATACGTGATCGTAAATGCTAAGGTAGAAATCTGGACATGTAAGTGTCAGATTTCCTACTGACAACAGGGAGTGCACGGGGCGTGCTCTAACCCACTACGATGACGGCCGTAATGATCTCGGGTGCCCGTAAGGTCTGGATCCGGTCCATTGCCTCCAAGTGATGCAGTCGCCGCTGCAAATATGCTGTGTACGAAATAGGCAAGAAACAGCCAAAGCTCATTTTTATCTGTCTCTATTTTGAAAATAGCGCTATTTAAAAAAAAAGTTATTAATTGGTAACTATGCTGATCGGCATACTTACCCACTCATTCATTCGGAAACGCTGGTTAGGCTACGCAAAAGGGAGTCTTAGGGTCAGGCTGCAGGGAAGGGAGTCTTAGGGTTAGTCTTCGGGGAAGGGTGTCTTAGGATCATTCAACCAAATAGAGAAAGAAGATCACTTTAGGGCGCACACTGCAGAGACTCCCTACGTCTAAATATAATTATAAAACATAATTGTCTTTAAAATTATTTTTTGCAAAATATAAAAGCAAAAAGTAGAAATGAAATAAGGAAGGAAAGTGAAATTAAAATAAACGCTTTTGTTGTTCGCTAAATATGCCTATGGATTTTATAAATGCCTAATATTATATGAGTTAAATAAAAGATAACTTCTGCCTTTAAATAGATATAGCAGTGTATGGATAAAACTCTATGAAAATACCAGTTCAATAGAAAATCAGTCTGATCAAAGGATAGATAACTGATTACAATATGTTCAGTAGCTAGAAGTAGTTAACTCATCAATGAGTAAAGTAGCTTTCTGTTCTTCCAGCCGCAATTCCTTTTTTATAATGTCAATCTAATTAACTAAACTTTGTAATATTTTAAGATTACCTAGACGTAATTTTACAAAAGTCGATTTTGCAAAAAAAGACCATATTCACTAAAGGAAAAGCTGTATTCACTAAAGGCAAAGTCCCAGGACTCTAGCCTTTTGCAAAATCGACCCGGCATCGACAAAAATCGTCCAGATGTTTGCCATAAAAAAATACAATTTGCCGTATTCACTAATTGACTAAATCGCCTTTAGATCATCGTCAAATCGCACAAAAACAAAACGCCTTGTGTGTGGGGCGCGTATTCCACTCTTTAGTCATATCACGCCTCGACTACTGTAACCTCCTCCTCATAGGTCTCCCGCTCACCCGTCTTGCCCCCTTCAATCTATACTCAATGCTGCTTCCAGGGTCATCTTCCTCTCACACCGCTCTACCTCAGCCTCTCCTTTATATTAAACCCTCCACTGGTTTCCTGTCCGCTTCAGACCTCTCTTTAAACTTCTTACCCACACCTTTGAGGCCATCTCCTTATCCACTACTCCCTGCCTCTCTTCCCTCATCAACGTGCACACCCCTTCCCGTCCTCTCCATTCTGCTAACCAGTGCTGTCTGTCCTCTTTACTGATCACCACATCTTACGCCCGTATCTAGGACTTCTCCCGTGCTGCACCTCTGCACTGGAATGATCTTCAGTCTGCAGTCAGACTTTCCCCCACATTGCAGGTCTTCAAGCGTTCACTCAAAACGCACCTGTTCAGGCTAGCCTACCCCTCCTCCACTTAACATCCACACTGCTTCCTTCATCTATCCCTTCTCTTCCTTCCCACTCTCCTCTGCTCACACCAGCAATCCACTTCCTTCCCTCTCCTTATGTCTTTTGTAAGTTCTTCCCTTCCACATAGTGTGTTAGCTCGCATGAGCAGGGCCCTCCATCCTAGTGTTGTTCCTTCCTCCACCACTCCCACCTCACTTTGTACCCCTTGTCCCCCTCTGCCACACTTTTACCCAATCCCCACCTGGTGGCTCCCTCTCAACCTCTCACTGCGCTCTATCCTCTGCTACTTGATCTTCCAAGCTTGACACTTCGTATTTTGCCTTGCGTTCTGTGCTTGCTTCAGTTTATTGTTTTTCTGTGATATTTTTATAGTCATATTGTAATATATAGTCATATTAATATATACTATGCTGTCCATCCCTACCCTGTATGTACTGTATTTTGTTGTATTTTGTACGGCTCTGCGGACACCTTGTGGCGCCTTATAAATAAACGATAATAATAATAATAATAATAATAATATATTATTATATTTCATATAATATTAGGCATTTATAAAATCCATAGGCATATTTAGTGAAGAACAAAAGCATTTATTTGAATATCACTTATTATCTTCTTTTTGCTTTTATATTTCGCTAAAAAGGATTTTAAATGAGTTCTAATAAAGACAATTATGTTTTATAATTATATGTAGACATAGGGAGTCTCTGCAGTGTGCATCCTAAAATGATCTTCTTTCTCTTCTTTCTCTATTTGGTTGAATTTACAGTATTCTGATCACGGCAGCACCACCGTAATAAATATTGATATATATTGAATATACAGTCACTGACCCCTATATCTGCTTACTTGTGCAGGATTATTTTTGTATGTAAACGTCTTAGGATCATAAGGTGGGGAAGGGAGTCTAAGGTTTAGGCTGCGGGGAGGAGAGGTTTAGGGTTAGGGTAATAAAAGGGGAGGGTTAGGGTATGGATTAGGATAAAGGTTAGGGTAGGATAAATACTTACCATTCAGTGTGGAGACTTCATTCTGGGGATGATCGATTGCTTCTATTCATCAAGGCAGAAGCAGTCAATTTGGGAACCCCTTTGGAATTCAGTGGTCTAAAAGAGCCCTTTTGAAAAAGGGCCGTTCGTAACGCCGACCTGCATCCAACCTCCAGAGCTGAACACAGTATTCTAGATGAGGTTGTAATACTACTACTACTCTCTTTCTGCTACTAATTCCTCTCACTATTCAGCCAAACCCCAGACAACAATAATAATGATAATTACAAAGCACACACATGTGTATGTGTGTGCACTCAACTACATATCACATACCTGTTTCTTTGTTTGTTTTGTTATTTTTAATGATTGGTGCTATGCCATTCCTTAAAAAAAATAGACTCGATGGAGCTTTAGACTGGATTAGAGGAGTTTTGACATTAAATGTGCCATGGTAGAGGCATAACTTGCTTCAAGAACTGGCTACCAATGGGGTTGACTTCCTTCTCATGTGGCCATGTGGTGCAACCTCTGGAAAGTGATACTGCAATACTTCCCTTCCTTTGTTACATGCCTCTACGCTAATCCTGGCAGCATATAAATTCTTACCTTTTCTGAAACTGGTCCTTGCTGCTTTGTCCCATTTTCACTGTGTGAATCATTCTCTGCAGGTCAGTGCACTTGCATGGCTTGCACTTGACTGGTTGCTAGCAGCTGCTGCTAATAGTGGGTGTGCCCTTCCTCCCTCTGCCTTTTATGATAGGTTATTCAGCCAATCAGAGTCGTATGAGGAGATCTGCCAGCCAATTTCTGACCAGCAGCTCATTTATAGTCCTAGCAGTGGCATTTATTTTCTGTCGGTTATAGCTCTGCCCAGTGCTCTCGCCTTGTACTTATTATTTTGGATTTCTGAGTGCCCCGTAGTCCTGCCTTGTGCTCAGCCCCTCTCTCTCCCAGTGTTCTCCGGCTCTTCATCCTTGTGTTCCCTCCTGCCGTACCTTGCCCTTTCCCATCCAGTGAGTGTGCACCATCTGCGGGAGTGCGTGAGAGAGTGCCCCTGTACGTACTGTCGGTATCCTGTCCTTGGCTGTGTTCAGTGTTGTTCGTCAGAGCTAGTCCCTTCTAGCTCTTCCTAGCCCCGCTGTCACTCTCTTCTCCTTGTCGCTTCTCCTTTGCTTGTTCCTGCCTTGCTTCATCCGTCTTCTCCCGGGTACCATCTCTGGGGGCCGCGACCTGCTAGGTGTCCTGCAGCCCAACCTATCCCCACCATCTAGCGAAGACCAGGCCCTAGTTAGATTCCGCGCCCTGGTTGCGTCACCTGTAACAACCTTATAGATGGCAGAGGAATGTCTTTATTATTCCTTCCTTTTCTTCTTCAAATCAAAACCATGGCAAATTTGTGAAACTGTTTATGTATATGTTCTATTATTGTGTGACAAGCCTTGTAAAATGAATATCATATAGGAATTCTTTTCACTATAGCTGTGGCTAGAGTTAATAGTCTGATAACCCTGCCTAATTTGTTATAGCCTCATATAGGAGCGTATTCATATATGTCCAGTGTTTAGCGATTTTTACTACTGCGCATGCGTAGTAATTTTTTAACGTAATCTACGTATCTTTTTCTTACGTAGATTGCAAAAATGCATAAAAAAATTACCACGCATGCGCAGTAGTTAAAATCACTAAACACCGGACGTATATGTTATATGTCCAGTACTCTGAATACGGACCATAATTTTTGGACGCATCTATATGATTTTACTTTAGTAATAATATTTATAGCCAACTTTTAATTTAACAATCCTTCCCTGCTGAAAGATAGGGAGAAGCTTACATTATGTGGTATTGAAGACATTTTTGCTACTTGTTATACTATAAAGTTCAATCTTTATTAAGGTACACAAGAAATAAGTCTCCACAAAACCAGGGTGAATTTGTAATTTATTATATTTATTTAATGAGATTAAATATTAATATATAAAAATAAAGTACATAAAATTTTAATAGAAATAAAAATTATGTACATAAATTAAAAAGGATTTGGCTTTGTGTAGTTGGAGGCGTTTCACAGCATATAAATTCTTGACAAACAAACATCTCTTGTTTATAGAAGCACATTTTCCTTCTTTAGCGCTGTTTAGCACCATATGTGTCTACTTTGTAAAAATAATTCATGCTGGAAATCACTGCAAATAATTCATGAAGATCTTTGGCAAGAGGACATAATAGACTTTTGACAGTCTCCTGGATAAGAGACACATGCACATTCTTGCTGTTGGATGACTCCTTATGGCTGATTGTATACACTCTTTAAAATTTTGATATTATAGCAAGGGGACTTTAAGGAAAACACTATAACCACTTGAAACCACTTGTCATCCCATGATGGTCCATTTGTAAATGATGGTAAATGCCATGGTTTTCATACTCCTGATGATGACCCTTTTTAGAAAGGTGACCTTGACAGTAAATTGCTGGTTGACTTGATCCTATTTGTAAATGATGTATCATACCATATGGTTATTCTTACATAAGGGTATATAAGGCACTCAGAATAGATGGTGGCTGGGTTTTGGGGCTGGTTATGCCCCAGGAACCTTGTGGATGAGCTGTGAGTGCATTTTGAACCATATGTATGCCAAATGATTGTCCTGGAGAAAACTAAATGTTGCAGCTGTATCATTGTTTTAAAGCTTGCTAAATAGAAAATTGCTATTTGGAACAGGTTCCTATTTTGACCCATTCTCAATGGAGACAGGAAGCTACGCCTGCAGTGGGCTTAGGTTACGATTAGGTTACGGGAAATGATGCTTAGGGTGCGGGACATGATGAATAGGGCTCAAGAAGGGGAAGGTTAGTGCTGAAGGGGAAGGTTAGAGTTAGACTGCGGGATATGAAGGGCTAAGGGAGGATTAATGTTAGCATAAAACACTTACCTGAGGGTGAAGTCTTCACAACTTCGGGAGTCGCAGCACTGCCACAGTCATCATTCAATTACAGTCAGAAAACAGACCATTGTATCGGCAAACCACACCCCTTTTACAAAACACATTAATTAAATCTATGTTGTGACAACTCTCCCATTGTGCAAATAAAGGGTACTTAATGGTCTCAAAGATGAAACAAGGGAAATGAAGAGGTCACTGGAAGTCCATGCAGTATGCACAAATCAGTGTAGATGACATAGAAGTTACAACACAAAATCTAGCAAAAAACACAATTCCTAGATGAAGAGAACCCTGATGCACCAATTTTATCCAGATCTCCTTTACCTACCCCTTTACGGGCCACAAAGCCATCACTATAATATATTACTACTTCAGTTCTAGCTCAACCATATGGCTTTAAAAAGGGAAAATGAATCACTAAAGAAACAATTTTCTTATTCAATATAAGCTTCTGAAATTGGAACATAGAGTATTTAACATTTATTTTTATGGAATATTTTAGATTAATAGTAATCATGAAATGTTGTTAGAATGTTGCCATTGTGTTTTCCTGTTATCTTCCCTCCATTGCCATCCTTTGCCATGCCCCTTCCTATTATCTGCAATCCATTGGCATTGTGTTTTCTTGTTATCTGCCCTCCATTGCCATCCTTTGCCATGACCCTTCCTATTATCTGCAATCCATTGGCATTGTGTTTTCTTGTTATATGCCCTCTCTTACCATTGTGTTTTCCTGTTATCTGCACTCCATTGCCATCCTTTGTCATGACATTTCATGTTATCTGACCTCCATTGCTATTGTGTTTTCCTTTTATCTGCTCTATTTTATTGTGTTTGTGTTTTTATTGTGTCTGACTACGTGGGCCAATGTGCTTGCATTGTGTCCCACTCCGGGGGCCAATACGCTATCTGTGATGTCTTTATGAATTTTTAGAAATGGGTCATCATCACTGCTCATCCTTTTCCGCCACATTATTTGCATAGCTAGGAATCCAGCATGCTCCTGTGAGTATCCCTTTGTCTATTATGTTCACATGTGCTTAACAATGTAAACCACTATTGACTGCAGTTGAACTACCTAGTTGTTACTGAGTCCATGTACCTACAATCTTCCTTGTGAATGTATGCAACTTTTAAGACTGACATTTTGAGGCCATATAACCCCCTTGTTACATATGAAATATTTGTACTTAGGCCTTTTGGTCTTAGTCTCCTTAGCGAACCAAGCAGGACTCTCAGCATTTATCTCAACAGATATGCATTCTTGTAACATTAGCTGCTTGGCCCTCATGGTCTCTGTGGGCAGCTTGGTAACACAGGACTCCAATGCAACTACTAAGCATTAATCTTAAATTTTGCAGCATCGCCATTGCAATCGCCTCTTCGATCACCTGGAGTCCTTTAGATAACAATTGCTGATATATGAACAACATTTTGTCTGTGTACTTGTTCATCTCTTCAATGCACTCAAAGCGTTGAAAGCAAACTTTTCCTGATTCACTATGGTGAATTTCCATGTAGCGTAGTTCTTTCAGCCTTTCAGTTTTGAAAAGTTCATATTGGTCCCTGCACTGTGCATTTTCCCATAAATCAAAAGAATTTTTCCATAATCACAGTCACTTCTTTTAAGTCTGTGGCTGTTCTCCTGGTTCAGCGTACTTTTCAAACACGTGGTAAACATCCACACAGCACTTATATAAAACACTCAGTGGTGCAATTGGAGACTAGAGCACTGGAGACTCTCAGCTTACATCGTTGGCAGTGTGGAACAAGAGGAGAGCATACCTCTCCAACACATACCAAATGCACTGTCTGCAAGAAGGGCACCAAATAATATGATTCAGATGATTTCCTTCTCTTGTGGCCAGCACAAGTCAGGAAAGTCAGTTTCTGAAATTTTCTGTAAAAAATTAAAATTGGTTTCATTGATCAAATTTGTAAAACAAAGGTATTGTAGAAAACTCTAACCTCAATTCTCTATCCTTCTAGCATCTCAGTAGTCCTCATCTTTAAACATTAAATCCATAATGTTTTTTGAAGTTTAACTGCACAATTTCAGGAGAGTGACAGCAATACTTTTTTATCCTAAAGATGACAGAGAGATTTCTTCCTAATTCCTTTTGATTTCTAATGGATAACATTAAACCGGATCAGAAGTTTGAAGATAAGAGGAAATCAGATGGAAAAGTCAATTGAATAATCATTGGCCCCCAAATAATGTTTTGGTCCCACTTAAATGAAGCCACTTGAAAAATTATATTTATTTACAATTTAAAATAAAATGATTAATTTTCCCCTTTATGCTAAGGAGTAAATTACATTATGTGGTATATTAACCATTTTTGCTATGTGTTCTGCTGTAGTCTGCATTAAGGTACACAAAATATAAATCTCTGCAAAAAAGGGTATGTTTGTAATTAATTAATTTTATTTAATGAGATAAAATAATTATATTTAAAAATAAAGTACAAAAAGAATAAACTAGAAATCCATTTGTTTACCTAAATTCAATAAGATTTGACTTTATGCAATTTAAGGTGTACAATACCATGTGTCCATGCAATCACTGCAGATAAGTCATGAACCTTGTAGTAGCAGAGGACCTAGTAGACGTCTGACACTTTCCTGGATAAGAGGCACGTGCACTGTACATTCTTGCTATTGAATGACTTTTCGTGACGGATTGTACAAACTTTTTGAAGTCGTGAAATTATAGCAAGGGGACTTGGAGGAGAAACCACTTTTGTTTAGGTTTAAACATGCGCTTCTGTTCATTACTCTGATGCTGTGCATTTGTATTAAAGGGACCATGGGCCTGATCCAGAACTATGCCCGCCGTACTAGCTACGGCAGGCGTAAGCGCAAGATCGGCTAAAAAGCTGATCTGCGCATGCGCCGGGCAGATGTTGCCTGGCGTAGCTACGGAAACGCCCGTTACTACGCTGAGGTTAGTGCAGGGAGGCAGGGTAATTATGCTGGGAGGGCGGCGTTATCTTACTAACGCTGCTGTTCCAGCGTATTTACACTCCCTTACGCCGGCTGAAGTTAGGGTAGCCTTCAGCCGGCTTAAGGGAGTGTAAATACACTCCAACAAGGGGGAGTGTCGGGGCAGAGCAGCGATGTTACGCTGAGTGTTAAAACTCTCAGTGTAACGTCATAGCTCTGGATCAGCCCCCATGAGGGTAACTTGTCAATAGCAATTATGGAAAGAGAAACAAAGTGGCTTCTTTTTGCATATAACACCTGTGTGGTGGCATTTGCAGCAAGGGGACCTGGAGGATGAAATGCTTGCAACTTTTGACCCATTTGTAAAGGATAAAGGATGGTTCATGCTATGGTTTTCATACCTCTGGTGCTGAGTGTGTTTAATGTAGGTGACTTTGACAATGAATAGCTTGTGGGCTTGATCCTATTTATTACAGATTGGACATTCTCTAGGGTTCATGCCATTCTCAATAAGGGGCTGCAGAAAAGAAAATGTGGGATATAAATATTTATTTATTAACAGAAATAGATAAATAAACTGGAAAACATAATAGACTGGAATACATAAATAGTTTCCACATGTTGCAATTTATAGTATGCAGGTATGATCACATTTATGGCAAACAACATTCTAGCATTCTTTAATGTCAACAAGCAACTAATCTGAAATAGAGATCTGGGGCCGTACTCAGAGATCCGTTTTTCTGGCGCGTTCCGTGCGTGTTTTTAGATATGTTTCAACTGTGCATGCGTAGTAACTTTATTTACGCAATTGACGTTGATTATGCACATGGGAGTGTCTTACGAACGGACCTATAAATCGCACGTGGATACATACGTCCGGATATGCAACGGAAAAATACGCATGGGAGAATTTAAATAAAATTGGGCGGGGGGGGAGGCATTTAAATGAAGGAAAGTTGGCACGATTATGAAGATACGCATGGACGGAGGACATATACGCACAGAACTCCACACAGAAAGTTACAGCTGGTCTATGGAGGTGTAAGTCTCCGAGAGCACGGATTAGCAAGGGGAGTGAAACAGAAAAGTACCGCACCAGCTCAATTATGAGGAGAAAAACACAAGACTGACAGCTTTGCACGGCTTCCGATGAAAGATCCCCCGGTGATCATGGGATGATGTATGGAACCAGATGTCAGGCAGATCACCCGACACGCGTTTCGCCCTGAGAACGAGGCTTTGTCAAGGGCGAAGGGTTGTCTGCTCAGGTGCGTCCTAATATGGTGAGGACGCACCATATTAGGTTACCATATTTTTTATTTTATTTTTAAAAAAGCTTTTGAAATGGTAGATTATTAAACATTTATGTTTATATAACGTTTTAGAATGTTATTCTCTACAGCAAGCGGAAAATGTATGCAAAGTGCGAATGCGCATGCACAACATCTGGATCCTTGGGTTCCAGCAGACTACCATGCTGCAGGCTATCTGACAGGAGAATGGGGCGTAGAACATTGGGGTTGTATGTAAATCGGGCAGTATTTTTCATGGGGCTGGTGCGTTATTATTAAAGTAGGGTCCTGTAGGTGGAAGTGCTGTGACTGCAAGAGGAGTGGCCTCCCCTCACATGCATCGGACTAAGGATTGCGCAGAGATCTGCTATCAGAACTCTGCTGACTCCAGCGGCAGTGGAGTTCTTGAGTGGCCCCATGTTAGTAGAAGTATGTCTTTTTAGAAAGCTAACCCAATTTTTCCTTAATTAATCCCATTTCTCAGCCATAGTGTCTGTTTTGACTGCTCTCTGTTGTATTTAATATATTAATTGTTAAGTTTAGCATTTACTCCTAGCACTGGTATTCCCAAAATCACAACCTAGCAACTGCCTCCATATGTCTTTCTTAGGCAAGGTTCTGAATTTGCCGGTACATGGCAGCCTGAAGATCAGGTCAAGACTGTAGAATAAATGTAGGATCTGGGAAACATGCCATGAGGAAAGGAATATGAACAAATTGGACTCTGCAGTAGCAGTAGTTAGAGAGTGATGAGAGAACCACTCACTGCTCCTCATTGGACTTTAACTGAATCCAAGTGTAGCTTCCGCTTTGAATCTCAACATCTCCTGAAACCACAGGTTCTGTTTGACTGCTACTAAACAACCACATGCCAACTGCTGGGAATTCAAATAAAAACATGGGAACGGATTCAGATTTAAGAAGCTTTTCCGTGCGTTCGTAATAGATCCGTAAGTTAATACAAAATAAGTATGTTTTGCAAAAGTAACGAATTTCAAAACACTTCCGTGTTGTGAAAGCAACCTTATCGTTAGCGCACGTATATGTGACAGAAGTGAAACGTTCGCAAATACAACCGCACGTCTACTACATTACCACGCCCATTTTTTGCTATTTACATTCCGACTGATGCCTACTTATTAATAATCCGTCCGACCTTTTATGTTCGCACGCATTTTGTGACGTACGGAATTTACTTACGCATCATTCCAATTACGCTTCGTAACTCCATGGACTGCACATGCGCACTAAATAGAAATCACCCCACTTACTCCCCCCCGCCCCCCCCCCCCCCCCCCGCCGTATTAACTACGGCGGGCGTAGCTCTGGATCAGGCCCATAGATACACCAGGGATCCGATATAGGAGCTCCAAAAGCAGCTCCTATATACTGGAAGACATTACCCTATGGTCTCACAGATGATCCAATTCAGAGGTGAGGATGTGCCAGCTCTCATAGTGTGATTTTGCAATGCGCATGCTCAGAAACTATGTACATGCAAACTCGCCTGATTCAGACATTAATGAAACTCAAGCGGTTCTCTTTACATCCTGAAAATGGGAGGGGGGTTGGATGCACATAGTCAACATACAGTAAGAGCGTTCCCAAGTAAGTGCACCCAATGCAGAGCTGAACCCAGACTGGTAATAAGCACTGTGTGCATCCAAACATTTGCAGCAGCCGCAGGTCATGTCTACGTCAGGGTGGCTGACACCCCACTATTTCAAACACTTGTGCTACAATTTCATACTTCAAAAGCAATACAAAAGTAATGAAAACACAGATGGAGCATTGTATAGGTGTAAACAATAAAGATATACATTATTAAAAAAGTCATTTTTATCATTTTTTTTCTTCTAGCTCTCGCACTATTGATACATACAGTGTACTACAGTGCACTTGCACAATGTATATTTGGTTATCTAGCTGCAATGCCCTCAGATTTACGCCTGTTAGTTACCTGCTGTACAGTCTCTCAGGGTTACTGTTCTACACATCTCAGGGTCACCCCCAGGATTGGTAAACCTAGTGAATATGAAAGAACGCGTCTCTTTTAAATAAAGAGGAATCTAAGGGATGCTAATATATTCAGAATAAGATGAATTTGGTACAGAATATAGGAGAATTTAATAATAAAAGGGGAGAACTCCAATTTTTACATGCACTGTAGAACAGAAATTGTTGGTAAGAAATTTGAGTGTAACAATAATTTGTCTGAATCTCTTTAAAAGAATGCATATATAACGTTCTCAAAGAGTTATTCACTGTCTTTAATCAGTATGTCTCAATGTAATCACAGTTAAGCCCAGTGTTTTGGTGAAATATCTTCAGTAGGCACACGTTCTTTAACAGCTGTGAAACAACAAAGCGTTTGCTATGGTTTGGCTCAGTACTTCTAAACAAAAGAAATTGTTAATCACTGTTGTAATTTGTAGTTAAACTTCAGAGAACTTCCACATGCTCATGACAATTAATCTAAATTAGAGCTGTCATATTTTAATATTAACTGTTAAAAGGATATAGTAAATTTAAAGATGCATTGTGCATATACTGAATACTATCAATGAACTTAGAGTCTAAATTGGTGTTACTTGCCTTTATGGTGCTTGCAAATATAACTGGCAATTGTAATGCATTTAGGTAAGGCTTTTGTGGGCTTATCTGTCGATTGGATTGATCTTTACAAACAGGCGTTTTCTCTTATGATTCATACACACAGTCTAATAAATCTTATGATCGTACCCAATGGGACCAGCATTGAGAATGAACTGCGTGTTTGAAGTATATTTCATAAAATAACTTACCTGTATGCAGCATCATCCTTCTCTTTTCTTCTCCTCGTCTTCTCTTCACAATGTCAGTTCATGATGGCCACAATTAGTGCTCTGTTGTATCTTCTTAATATACAGTGTAGCATTCCTTCCCACCAAGTCTATGTAGCATTAGACACTATTAGTCAGTTTTGACATGTGTCCCAAGAAAGTACTGTACAACAATGAGGCCCTGGCTGATTAGCCTCACAGCCTTACACTCACCTCTGACAGGGGTTCCACCTAATAAGCCTTACCTCAGACTCGAGATCCTAAAACCCTGGTCTGCGTCTGGTGGATGAAGCCCATCCTACTGGGTTTTCAGCAAAGCCGAATAGGCCACACAGTGAACAAACAAACACTTCCTGTGATTTTCAAACACAATCAAGAGAGAGTAAGAGATCGATATTTGTGTATAATATATTTATCTTCAGTTGTTTATCATAAATAAATGCAAAGATAGAAGTCACTCTGTAGCCTTGAAAGTATCAGCACTAAGAACCGTATTCACAGATGCGTTTGTTCAAAAGTACGCAATTATACGCACGCACGTAGCAAGCCAACACCCACCAACAACCATGACCCTCCCCTCTCACAGCCGTGCAATTGGAGACTTACACCTCCATAGACCACCTCTAACGTGTGTACTTATGTGCGTGTATGTATGCCGTATGTGCGATTCTATGTAACAGCATCCTCAAAGCTCATTTAAATGCCTCCCCTCACCCTCTTTCACGTAACTTTGCAGGTACATATTTCAACCCCGCCCCTCCGTACGTATGTCCCCAGGTGTGATTCACATGTCCGCGCCTAAAGCACTTACGTGTGTATATTCTACGTTACTTATGTAAATAAAGTTACTACGCATGTGCAGTTAAATCGTACCTAAAAATACGCACGTAACTCCACGTGAAAGCGGATCTGTGAATACGGCCCTAAGTGTCTATCAGGCTATTTTATTGTTCGTGGAATACAGACGTTTTAACCATACACTTTTTGATGTGACCCTGCTGAGATTCGCCAGGCGTGTGGTTAAAATGTCGGCATGCTATAAACAATAAAATAGCCTTCTTGCTGATACTTTCAAGACTCCGGAGTTTCTTGGCATTTGTATATTGTAATATTGCTATATTTATGTGAAGGGGATATGACATTTAATGGGACATGATAAATACACAATTAAGTGTTTGTAGCATAAAATCCTGCCAGTAAATTGGTCTTACAGATAAAGTTATAGTAGTGTGTGCTTATTGATTGTGCCCGTTCTTTAGCCACTAGTTAGTATCTATCTAGGACAGCTTGAGTACTGAAGATAACAGCAATGTGACTGAAATATCTATATTTAGCACATGCAAATAGTTTATTACACACTGCGGGCTGTATTCAGAGATCCGTTTTTTAAAAGTACGCAATTATACGCACGCACATAGCTAGTAAACACCCCTGACACCCCTCACAATGACGGGGTGGCGCTGACTTATGAGTGCCATAGGGCACCCTTATGTCTACGTGTGTAGTTAAAGGTGTACGTCAAGGTACAAACGTGCGTATCTATCTAACCACACCCTCAAATGCCGATTTAAATGCATCCCTCTGCCCTGTCTCGCGTGACTTTGAATGTATGGATTTCAACCACGCCCCTCCGCACGTATGTCCCCAAGTGTGATTCCCAAGCATGTGCGTAATGGACTTCTGTGTGTAAATACAATGTAAACAGCGTAAATAAAGTTACTATGCATGCGCAGTTCATCCGATCCTAAAAATCCGCACGCAACTCCACGTGACAACAAATGCCAAAAAGCATGCTTATGCAAATGCATGCAATGGTGAGTTGTACAAATATGGACTTACACCACCTGACATTTAAAAGGTGCTACAAGTTTCAGATGTGGGTGGGGACTTGCGTATGCATGTTACATGCCCATGCAGTGCTGAGTAGTGCTACAAGTTTCAGATGTGGGTGGGGAGGTGCGTATGCATGTTACATGCCCATGCAATGCTGAGTAGGTAAATGTTCAATATGAAACTTCTAATCATATGGACTTACACTTGCCTAGCTCACACAAGAGATGCTGGGGGGGGTCTTTCCAAATATCTCATCAGCTCTCACTATTATGAGTGCATTGCAAACAAATACTTCTAAAGAATCTAAATCAGATCCAGTGTATGAGTAAAAATAGAACCTGAAACATGGAAATAAAACCTGGATGGACATATTATAGGAATAATTATTCAGTAATTTCTCTAACATGACTCATGATACAATTGTTGCTGTCATTATTTGGATTACACAGGCTTTCATTAAAAAGTATAGACTGTCAGCAGCAATCTGACACTGAAGGGTGGATCCATAAATCTACAGGGAAAGTTACCTCTAATACATTGGGCCTGATCCAGACCTACGCTCATGAAACGCTCATGTGCGTAGCGTATTTACGCCAGCGTACCTATGATACTCGTATTTACTCTTGACGTCTTACGCTTAGAAAACCCTATGCTAACTTTTCTGATCGTAACTGCGGGCGTTTTTCCGACACTTAGCACGCCCATACTGTACGATTTAAATGCCTCGAAGCGTAATTTTGGGTTTCGTAAGTTTGGCACACCCCTTTGTGCGTTGTTACGAAGCTAGTACCTCAAGGCCCATACGCTCAGTGTTTAGCGTGACATCGTGCATGCGCATGCGCAGTAAGTACAAATGACTGCTTTTACGCTTAAGAAAAGCGTAAAAAGGCTCCCGGGGCGTAGATCTGGATCAGGCCCATTGACTTTATTATCTTCATACAATTATAAGTCGTATTGATATTTGATATTAGTTAATAGATCTTCATTGAATATTATCTAGTGGCCATAAAACATCCATTTTATTTGACCATTTTTTGCTGACAACACGTCATCTGTTTCATGTTGTATGTGTAAGCGGTTGCAGGCATACAGAAGGAATATATGATTATTTAGAATAGGCAGCATTTCCTCATGAATGAATGTGTAAATATCCTCGATTGCTTGCATGTGTGACCACTCGTATGGCTCCTGTATTTACATATTGATATCTCTTTTTATTTACGATGATGGATAGAAATAGTGAATGCAACAGAAAATGAAATAAACTCTTATCTATTTATCTATGTAACCCAATAGTTTAACTGTATCTTACATGAATGTTGACATTAGACTATCTGCTGACACTGGAACCGTTAAGCATGAGTATAAAAACTCTGTGGGAGACAATCTCTTGGCTATATTGGATTGCATTCGGAGGATGTGTCATGGGAGAGAAGGGGAGGAGACAAGTAGTAAATGTACAGAAAGGATGTGCGAAGACCAGTGCTTACGATCCACGATGCAGATAGAACTGAGGACTCTCTACGTCAAAACAGTTGCTCCAGCAGCAGGTCATGTGCAGGGAACTGAAACTCAAAGACCTTGTTTGGAAATTCAAGTGGTAAATGCATTCATATATTTTGGAAAACTGGACTATGATGTTAAACAAGAAAACACCAGGCCGCACTTCTATTCAAATATATGAAATTTGTGCAAGTGTATATATTAATGGAAGAGGTGCAGCCAAGGACCAAAAGTGACCACTATGTAACTACAAGAAACAAAAGAGAGGTCCAACGCTCCAAACAAACATTACATACCCTCCAACATGACCCATTCCATTAGGTACAAAATATTCTGCTCCTCAGTTTCCAACTGTCAGTTACTATGGTAACCACCTTTGTTAAAGACACAAATAGTTTTTTAAATATCAGTTAATTCATTAAACAGCAAACGGCATAGTGCCCAATCACCCATCCAGCAATCAAACCAACCTAAATGAAATAAAGAATCAGACACCGATAGCTGGGTTTAAACAAGGGAGAATGGTATGGAACCAAATTCCTGCAGAGGTCATTCACTTTGACCTCGCCCCCCCCCCTGTCTGATCCTCCAGCAAGCAACCTCTGCTAAAGAAGCGCCAGTGCTCGCCCTGGATCTCGCCGCCTCAAATTCCTGCCAAATCCAACCTAGGAGTAGATCCACTCCTGTCTTACCTTGGCTTTCCTTCTTTTCCATGTAACGCACCCATTCCGACCAAGCCCTCTCATAAACACGCAATGTCGATGGGGCCAGAGACGCATTCGCCAGGGCCTCTAGGCCGGGTTCATGATCTGCCAAAGATGTAATGGCCATGGCAGACCCGTGTCCTCGGCCTGAGGCACTAGCTCTTTAAATCTACCCCATTCCCCCCTGGAAAGCGCATCTCGCACCCGGAACATGCTTGGCTCTAAATGTAATGTCGTGCTGCAAACATGTTAAAACCAAGAACCGAAGCAGCCTAATCACTGGAGAATGCTATTAACTTGACTCCCCCCAAAAACAACATGATATTGCCCAGGCGTAACTTTAAGTTCTTATTTTTAGAACTTTCTTAAGTCTGAATCAGGCCCTAAGAGAGGAAAGTTACTTCTGGGCAAAACCATGTTGATTGCAGGAGGAGTCGTGTTAATTGTATTCTTTTCCTGCAGGAATATATTTTTTAATTGCTTTCTGCACACAGATACTGACCAGCTTTACTATCACACTGTTATTTAGACTTGGGATAGGAAACATCACCTCTCAACTCTAATACTGTTTGCAACAGATGAAATATGACTCCCCTGCAATCAACATGGTTTAGCCCAGGAGTGACTTTCCTCTCTTATTTTAAGCACCTTCTTAATTCTGAATCAGGCCCCTTGTTTGGAAATTCAAGTGGTAAATGCATTCATATATTTAGGAAAACTGGACTATGATGTTAAACAAGAACACACCAGGCCGCACTTCTATTCAAATATATGAAATGTGTGCAAATGTATATATTAATGGAAGAGGTGCAGCCAAGGACCAAAAGTGACCACTATGTAACTACAAGAAACAAAAGAGAGGTCCGGCGCTCCAAACAAACATTACATACCCTCTAACATGACCCATTCCATTAGGTACAAAATACTCTGCTCCTCAGTTTTCAACTGTCAGTTACTATGGTAACCACCTTTGTTAAAGACACAAATAGTTTTTTAAATATCAGTTAATTCATTAAACAGCAAACGGCATAGTGCCCAATCACCCATCCAGCAATCAAACCAACCTAAATGAAATAAAGAATCAGACACTGACTTAAAGCTGGGTTTAAACAAGGGAACATGGTATGGAAGCAAATTCCTGCAGAGGTCATTCACTTTGACCTCGCCCCCCAGGGGCTCGACCGCTTGGGTCTGATACCCCCATCCAATGGTTGTGTTGCTATCAGAGCTCCCCCAAAGCAAAATAACCCCCAGCGCCAGACCTTATTTGCTGAGACCTCTACAGCAACCGCCACAGTGATGCAGTCCTGCACACAAGTCATCAATACAAATTCTGTTTCCCTTATCAGTGAAATGAACTCCGTCACACCTATACAGGCCGGGGGAATCATGCAAAATAAATTTGGTCACCGCATTATTCAGCTTTTTAGCAAATTCTCAGCCCCCTTCCATTGTAGCCTGGGAGTCATGCGTGACCACATCGCTCTCTCCGGGTCCCAAAAAGTTCTACTCACTAGATCATTGTCTCCCAGGTGTATGATAACCACCAGTGGCTGACTAGTCACCTCAGGTATCACTGTTAGCATTCTCCTGAGCATGCCGAGGTCGATCGGCCTTCTAATATCCTCTCCCCTAAGCTGCTTAGGGGTCCACGCCTTCATGACTTTTCTTACAAGGGGATGCTTAGTGTAGTCATGAATTCCCCTTACAATCGAAGAATGTGCAACCCCTGCTAAAGAAGCGCCAGTGCTCGCCCTGGCTCTCGCCGCCTCAAATTCCTGCCAAATCCAACCTAGGAGTAGATCCACTCCTGTCTTACCTTGGCTTTCCTTCTTTTCCATGTAACGCACCCATTCCGACCAAGCCCTCTCATAAACACGCAATGTCGATGGGGCAAGAGACGCATTCGCCAGGGCCTCTAGGCCGGGTTCATGATCTGCCAAAGATGCAAAGGGCATGACAGACCGCTGCCCGTTGATGGCCTGGACCACCCCCATATTGTCGCACCAAAAAATGATGCTATGATTCCACAGCTGAACAGCCCAAAGCTCAACCGTGACAATAATGGGGAAGAGTTCCAGGACCAACAAGTTGCCCATGAGCCCCGTCTTACTCCACCCTTCTGGCCATGGTGCTGTGCACCACTGCCCCTGACAATAAGCGCCAAATCACATTGACCCAGCTGCGTCAGTGTAAAGCTCAACATCAAGGTTAGATGCAACCGGTGCCTGCCAAATGCATGTCCAGTTGAAATCCCACAAAAATGAGACCCACACTGCCATGTCATTGCAAATCTCATGTGAGACTGTCACAAAATGATGCGCCCACCTCACACCTGCCGTTGCCCGCACCAACCATTGGCAAAAAACCCTGCCCATAGGAATGACCCTACAGGCCAAGTTCAGCATCCCCATAAGAGACTGAACTTTCTTAAGAATTGCTTTCCGACGCTTTTTCAAATCTATTAGGGCCTCCCACAGCCGCCTCACCTTCTCTGCGAGAAGCCTGCACAGACCGACAATGGTATCGATCTTGATACCTAAATATGACAGGCAGCTTGTGGGCCCTTCTGTTTTGCCAACGCCACAGGAACTTCAGAATGGTAAAAAAAAAAAGGCTTTGGCAGAAAAAAGGACCTTCGCACATACCTCCGACGCAGCAGGGTCAATGAAAAGAAAATCATCAAGATAATGTGCAATCAGCTGCTTGCACACACCAGTGCAAAAACTTACTAAATTACAGGATATGGCACACCCCATAGACAGGCAACAGTCAATGAATATGCCCCGTGGCATTCTGAACCCCATGTACCAAAAGGAATCGGGATGCAGCGGGAGGAGTCTGAAAGCAGACTCGATATCTAACTTTGCCATAAGGGCGCCCTCACCGGCAGAATGCACCATATCCAGCGCCTCCTCAAAAGACTGATACACCAACCGGCAATGGGCCGCTTCGATGGCATCATTGACTGAGCCACCCTCCGGGTATGACAGGTGCTGTGTCAGGCGAAATTTAACAGGTGTTTTCTTCAGGACCACCCCGACTGGAGAAACCACGAGCCAATCCAGCGGGGAGACGCTGAAGGGGCCCGCAATCCACCCCTTGCGCACCTCCTCCAAGACTTTCTGCTCCAGGACATTGGAAAATTTCCTAGCTGACCTGAGGTTCCACAGGCAAACCGTGCTAACTAAACCCGCCAATCGGCAACCTAAAACCATACGCAAAACCTGAACCTAACAATCTCGCTTCTTATTTATTGGGATATATCTCTAACCAAGGGCGTATAGACTCCAGCTTAATTGGGGATATTGCCTTGGCTAATGGCCCTGATCCCGGGCTGATTACGTGGGACGATGGGCAACTGAACTCTGCAATCCTTAGCCGGGTGACCCCCCCCCCACACTTAATGCTGGAGTGCCTATAACGGCATGCTGCTCCCCTGGTGCATCAGGAATTGTTAAAGCCGAAAAAACTTCCTTTTCCCTTGGCTGGGCAATAGGCCTCCGAAAGGACTGGTACTCATTGGAAAATTTACCGGACTGCGTCACTGCCATCCACATCTCTATATCCTTTGTGGCAAAGTCTATACACTGAAGGCCCTCCTGCTTCTTTCTAAAGCCTTCGTCATACGCCCTCCAAACCGCAACCTTAAAGTTGGTGTGTAAATCCTGGATTAGGTGTGTATAGCACCACACGGCCCGTGACTCCCCTTTCTGGCACTCTACATAGCACGCTGCAAACACGTAAAAGCCCTCCAGCCACCTACTAAATGTCTTGTAGGCCTCCTCTCCTACCCCCCCTTTCAAAATTGCCGCCACCAGACCCTCTGTAAGGAAAAACAAATCTACATATTTTCCCTTTTTAATCCTAACCTTTACAGATGGCCTAATCTGCCAATAAATAGCAGTATTGGGGCATCTCATGGTCGGGTCCTTTGGCCTAGCCACCATCTTCACCCAAGAGTCTGACGGGACCTTCCCCCTTTTTAGGTGCTAACCCCCCTAGTGCTCGGCGGAGCAATTTCATGACTTTCCCCAGCTTAATTTGGGAGTCTGTGGAGCCTATTGAGGAAACCCCATCTGAAACCGAGGGCGAACGATCAAGGGCGAACACCGGCGCTGAATCACCGATCCCGGCGCCATCACCTGAAGCCGGCGTCTGCGTCGAGGTACCCGGGATCTCTTCCATGGACTGCACTAGGTGACCCCCGACATTTTCCCCTGGAGGGGCCCCCCAAACGTTGGCCGCACCATCATGACACCCGCGCCCCCTTGCCCTGCTGACATCGGGAGACCTACAGGGGTAGGTGCGCCATAAAAGGAACAAAGGGATAGGGAAACTGGACGGGACCTGCATTAAACAGCTGACCTAATGACCTTTCTTTGCTGTCCCTCGATCCCGCCCTGGATCTGCTGGAGTGCCCCCAGAAAGCAAGGAAGCACTAGAGCCCCTGTCGGTGGAAGATGGCTGTCTGCTTTTACTAGCCTGGTGCTTGCTCTTATATGCCTGCTTCCTGGGCCTGGCCCACTGCTCTCTCACTAACTGCTCTCTCACTAACTGCCTTCTCACTAACTGCTCTCTCCCTAACTGCTCTCTCCCTAACAGGGGTATCAGGAATGATAGATCCGCTACCTGCATACCCACTGCCGCTACCCACAGCTCCCCCCTCATCCTGCTGGCTCCCACTCTCCTCCAAACCATCCACACCTTGCAAGGGACCTGCTGCAGCCCCCTCTGTCACTCGACCAGCCCCCTCCACCATTTCGCCAGCCACTGCCGCCATTTGCACTAATGCCTCGCTCCCCGCTGCCTGAGATGCGGCTGTGACGTCACGCTGCTTCCGGCAGCCGCCGGAGGTGCGCACACCTGCCGCCATGCCTGTCCCCTCTCTAAACCTAAGAGGAGCAGCCCGAGCGCGCATTGGCTGCGACATCTCGTCTGGGAGCGGGCTATAAGCGACTGAAGACCGGAGGGATGGGGGAAGCAGGACCTGTGGCGAAGGGACAGAACGGGCAGCGTACAAGAGGCCAACAGGCAAGTCAAAGGCAAATAATCAAACATTAAGAAATGAGAAGTGCTGTTATAAGATAGTAAAGGAAACAGAGAGAGAATAGATAAGAGAGAATGAAGAGAAAGAGAAAAGGCAAGAAACAATATTTAAATGTGACAGCAATAAACCAGTGTAACTCAGCCTTCCTCTCGGAATTCTCTTTGACGAGTGCCCCACTCCCTATCAATTGGCCCTACATAAAACTACCCACTCCCTTAACTCTAACTCCACCCCCACCCCATCCTATCTAAAAGCCTACCCACCCTTGGAATGGGTCATGTTGGAGGGTCAGATTTACTAAGCTGCGGGTTTGAAAAAGGACGTTGCCCATAGCAACCAATCAGATTCTAGCTGACATTTTCTAGTATGTAAAAGGAAAGTGAGAGCTAGAATCTGATTGGTTGCTATGGGCAACATCTCCATTTTTCCTTTCCAGCAGCTTCGTAAATCTGGCCCATGGTGTTATATAATGTCAGACCCTCCAACATGACCCATTCCATTAGGTACAATTTATTACACTCCTGAGCTTCCAACTGTCACGCAGCTGATTTAAAAAGAACCAAGTGTCAGCACATCATAGGCGGCCCATGGCATAGGCCGTATAGGTGGCCGCCTATGGCCCCACGGGTGCCGGGGCCCCACACCTCCTACTTTTTAAGTTAAAGAATGGCCATAGCAACACATACACAGTGGCTGGACGCAGGAGTCCAGGCACTGTGTATGTGATTACACAGTCTCCGGGAAGTGAAGGCCGCCTGCAACCAGTACAGTGCCGCCAGGATGATGAACCTGGCGGCACTTTTACCAAAGCTCTGGCTTCTTAGGTGCATAAGTTGCTGAGTTTTCATAATCTACGTGCTAGTTACGTTTTGCAGTTTAGTTATGCCGCCTCGGGGAGTGTTTAGTTAGAAGTGGGAGGGGGGAAGGATTAGCCGGAAAAGGCGGGGGAGGCATTGTCCATGCATAGTTACGCAAGATAAGATAAGGTAGCAATATGGCACTCAAGTGCCATAAGGTACCTAAAAACAGGGGGCGTGTTAATGGCTATACAATTGAGTAAGGCGCTGTTCTGTCCGCACCTAACTACGGCCCATAAAGAGGAAATCATCTCCCCAGACACGATGACACTGAGAAATTCAAATGAAATATTTAGAATGCAGAGATTTACGTCCAATGATGCTATTGATTAACGCAACCCAACGTGATCGGTTATTTCAGGAGCGGATTATTAGATGCTGAATCCCTTTATGTACATTACACCGCTATCATGTAATAAGCAGGGAATCCATTATAATGATTTTCCCGGAGAAACATCTCCCCAGAATCTCATGTATAATATTTAATTTGGCAATTAGCCGAGGTGACAGCGCGCTATGACTATTATCGTTCTAATGCTGGTTTATTGTACGGCCTCATTATAAAGATAAGCTTCCCAAACACGGAAAAGAGAAACAATTGACTTTCATTTAAAGGAAATAAAGATTAAAGAACACATCGCTGATAACTTCATAGCTTACGCTGGGCTGTGGTTAGACTGTACAGGCTTTGAGAATCATCATCTTCTCTTACATATACCAGTATACACAAGGAACGCCTGGGGAAGCGCTTTCTAGACGCTCATTTGAAAGCTCCCTTCGTGTCTCCATCATTTTTTTTTCCCCAAGGTGCCCCGAAGCCAAAAAAAAAGCAGAGCAGTTGTTAGCTCCAAATGACTTAATAAACATTTAAGTCAAGACATACACACTTATTAAGTTATTTGCAAAAAAATAAATAAAAAAAATAAAAATTTCTGCAAAAAAAAAATTATATATTGATTATTTTTCTTTCAAAGAGCCACTTACACCCATTGCATATTATTTTATTAGAGTCAGCCTTGCAGTTTTTAATAAATGAATCCCTAAAGTGTCATTTAGCTAAAATAAATAATGTGTATGCCATTTGCCTTCCATACAACATTCAAGGCTTTAATAAAAGTTACCAATAATTGCTATGTCTCAGACTTTCTCTGTGTCTGGATCAGAAAATAATAATGACAATGAAGTTGAAGAAAGGGGCAGATAATTCCTCTTTACTTGTGGGATGGAAAGTGTCTGAGCAGTATATTAGTTGGCAAGGAAAGAGAAGGATGACAAACTATGGGCCGTATTCAGAGAACCCTTTGTCCTTAAAGTGCAGCCTAACCTTAACCCTTCTAGTTCCGCAGCCTAACCCTAATGTTCCTTATCCTGCATCCTAACCTTAACCCTCCCCTCTCTGGAGCCTAACCCTAACCATTTCTGTTCTGTAGCCTAACCTAATGTTCCCTGTCTCACAGCATATCCTTAAACACCCCATCTATGGAGCCTAACCCTAACCCTTCCTATTCCACAGCCTAAGCCTAACGTTCCCTATCCCGTAGCCTGACCTTAACCCTACCCTTTTCAAAGCCTAATCCTAACCGTTTCTGTTCCGTAGCCTAACCCTAGCGTTTCCTGTCCCATAGCCTAACCTTAACCACCCCCTCTGCGGAGCCTAACCCTTACCCTTCCTGTTCCACGGTCAAACTCTAATGGTCTCTGTCCTACAGCCTATCCTTAACCACCCCCCCTCTATGGAGCCTAACCCTTCCAGTTCCGCAGCCTAACCCTAGCGTTTCCTCTCCTGCAGCCTTACCTTAATCCTCCCCTCTCCAGAGTCTAACCATAACCCTTCCTGTCCTTAGCCTAACCCTAACTAGCACGGGTACCTTGTCTTAATGAAAAAGCAGTTGGCAATGGTACAGCCAAAATTAAACTTTCATCTAATTTGTATCATAGCCGAAAAAGCTGTAATAGCAACTGCACCCCTGCATTAAGGCCATTGTATCGGCAAACCACACTCCCTGAAACACTGCCCCCCAGAGGAATTAAAGCAGACTGCACTGTTAGCAGAACTACAGTCCCCGCAATGTAAAATCAATTATTTATAGTATCTGTCCCTGGGAACTGTGGTTATTAAAGAAGACAAAACATGAATATAAAGAAAATAACAATTATAATTAATAAAATATAACAATTCCTATGGGGCAAGGATGAATGTGAATGAGATATTCTCTGTACATCTCTGCTTAATTGTCTCTAGATCAATAATTGATAATAAATGCATGTGGTGGATCCATAATATGAAATGTAATCCATTCTTCTTTCAATTACTGTATAAATTGCCTACATCAATATCTCTATCTGAACAATTACTACGACTATGCAAAACCCTTTCGGCAGGAAGACTCCGTCTAAAGGGTTCCCCGTTTATTTATGACATTCATAATATGAATTTTCTAATCCCGTCTGATACAGCACTAAGTACCGTGCCATGGATAATAAACTACATTATGAGTCAGGGTGGACCCCAGGAGCATTAAGTCAGAGGGAGGAGGGATAAGGAAGGGGAAGGGGGTCTCCGATGGGACCACCAACGTAGGGGATGTCACCCTGCTTGCTTCAGCATAATATGATGTCCCTGGAGCAATCAACCTGGCTCGCAGGCTTCTGTATAATAAGAGCCGCTACTGACGGCATGAATAATGAAAGTCAACGTCTGAGCAATTAAAGGGATGAGCTTGAGCGAACGAGCTTCAAAAACATTACAGACGAAGCCGGGAGCTCAGGATGTCAAGACAAGACTCCATCCGAAGCTTAACCCCCAGCCATACTCCAAGCTTCTTCATCATGACAATGGCTTATCATTGGCTTTCTCAGGCTCCATAGGAATGAAGATCACCGACGTCCAAAGCCAAATGAAACAAACAATAGGGTTGAAGGAAGAGGAATTAAAAAGAGAGTATATAAGATTTTCAGCATTAAAGGACCGAATCCCGTCACTCCACCTTTCAATTTCCTCTCTCGTGTGGTGATTGTTTGACCCACACAGCCATAGCGCAGCCTTAAACCACACAAGCGGATCCTGCAATTCGTCTGACCTAATCCCACCCCTACTGCAAAAATTAAAGGTTTCCCCCCGCCCACCTTGGCGGGCGGAGGGCAAGCACCGCCCCTTTTATCGTAATATCTATCATAAAAAACTTAGCATCGTACGATAGAAGTTACATGCGTAAAACACACCTAACATCTGGAGGGTACATGTGCACTTTTCGCTTTAAAACACCCCATTTACGCACTTTGGGTGCGTAAGTGGGGTGACGGACACAATTCTAGATCCAACCCTAAAAATAATAAAAGTCAATCACACAACAGTCATCCTTCAGCGGTGGATCAGATCTGCTGGGAGTTCCAGTCGACATGTGTCCACTTTTCCACACTGCGCGGGAATAGATGCTAATGAATCGAAACAAGTTTCGGACTATCAAGTCTTCAAAGCAATGGACCAGATCTGGTGTGCCACACAGCCCAAGCGGGGGGAGGGAGGAGGGGGGTCTGATCCAGAGACCCACGCAAAACAGCACACTGCGCAAATCAGGGCGCGATTTAAACACACACACAATAGTATTTACGAATTCCTATGCAAACACACCATACACCATGCCGTGTATGGGCACAAAGCAGCTACATGGCCAATTGCGCAAGTGCAGAGTAGGACATTGTAACATATACTGGAAATGGAAGTCATGAAAAGCTCTTCAGTCTTAAAGCCAGATTTACTAAGCTGCGGGAAAGGTAAAGTGGAGATGTTGCCCATAGCAACCAATCAGATTCTCTCGCTCACTTTCCTATTACACACTAGAAAATGTCAGCTAGAATCTGATTGGTTGCTATGGGCAACATCTCTACTTTTCCTTTCTTTCAGCTTAGTAAATCTGGCCCTTAATGTGAATGTACTAAAGCAATATCAAAAAGCTCATTTTAGACAATAAAATATGATTTTTTAATATATTTTTATGACTGTATATACCCCTGGACTCAGACATGAACTCTGGCTGGTGCAAATGTTTTTACATAAACTGTGCTTATTTCAGTCTGCGTTCATCTCTGGATCGGATGCCCTTCCTTGGGCATGCCCTTATAAACAGCAAACGGCATAGTGCCCAATCACCCATCCACCAATCAAACCAACCTAAATGAAATAAAGAGTCAGACACCGATAGCTGGGTTTAAACAAGGGAACATGGTATTTATTAATTGAACCGAATTCTAAATTGAATCAAATGATTACCTAACTGAATGACTATAAGCGAGTCACTTTATTTAAGGCAGTTAGATGGCCCAGCAGCAGTGGGGGTCTAGCAAAACCAAATTCCTGCAGAGGTCATCCACTTTGACCTCGGCACCCCTTCCCCACTGTCTGTTCCTTCAGCAAGACACTCGACCCGTTCCCACAGGGACTCGACCGCTTGGGTCTGAAACCCCCATCCAATGGTTGTGTTGCTATCGGATCAGAGCTACCCCCGCTCCCCCCAAGCAAAATAACCCCCAGTGCCTTATTTGCTGAGACCTCCACCGCAACCGCCACAGCGATGGTGCCATTAAGTACCAGAGCCCCCGAACACCTAAAAGCCTTGCAGTCCCCTAAAAATTCTGTTCACCTTATCAGTGAAATTAACTCCGTCACACCTATACAGGCCGGGGGAATCATGCCGAATCCGAGGATGTGAAATTTCTAGCCCCCCATTCTGCAAAATAAATTTGGTCACGGCATTATTCAGCTTCTTCCTTTTTTTTTAAATCAATTTTAGCAAATTCTCAGCCCCCTTCCATTGTAGCCTAGGAGTCATGCGTGACCACATGAAACGGATGTGCGGGAAAGTAATATGCAACGCTCCAATGTCCTCTTTCATCGCTCTCTCCAAATAGTTCTACTCACCAGATCATTGCCTCCCAGGTGTATGATAACCACCTGCGGCTGACTAAATTTGGATAGGGCCCGATGAAGGAGGTGAGACAGCAATTCCCATTTTAGCCCCCTAAACCCCAGTCAGTTGATCTCCCACCCCATAGGTGTTGACGGAGCCCCCCTCTTTCCAAACATCTTTCTCGACCAGAACACGTAAGAGTGGCCCACACTCCAGGCCATCTGGGACTCTCGCGCGCGACTTGCAAGATAAAGTTAATAACGTAACCAACTCACCCAAATCCCGTTTTCCCCCTTTTCCTGTACCCATTTATATCACACAAAAATTATTAAACCTCTTTAATCTTAACCCTAACTTGCACCTAACACACCCCTAGGGAAAAAACATGAGGAGGGGAGTAGGGAGCACCTGGCCTTGGGCGCACCTAACGAGGGTAAACAATTTCCTGAATCCTCCAGGTTTCTAATCCAGTGCCCTACTGGGAGGATCAAAAACGGAAGAAAATCCCCCCCATGCCCCCCGAAGGCGAGAAGCCACTCCTAGGTGTGCCAAAGCTCCTGCACCCCCAAAAGACACACACACTGAAAATAAACTTACCCTATAACTTACCCGGACGAACATATTTTTTGTATACCAAAGACTTCCACCGCCCCAGAGCTTTTATCGCGTCCGGCCACTTCCCCTCCAAGGCGGCGGAAGTGGCTGCCCCTATACGGAAAGAGTTAATCCCATACAGTGAGGCAGTCAGACTCAGGGCGGACATGCAACGCTTCATGGCGAAACTAAACTGAAATTTTGTAAGGGGATCCCCACCCTGATTTACTAGCCAGTTGGAACCTGTCTTCGGCCTCCTTTCCCAGTATGCTCTTGCCAACGCAACCGAACACACCGACACTTCCGCGTGCGCTGACAAGAACACCCATCAACCTCTCCCATCCTGATAAGTTTTTGATTTTTGGACCTTACAGACCACCGAGTTGTCCTGCATGACTCTTCGCTTCGCGATCATGCCTGAATTAGCCGCATTCTTGCCTGCAGCTACCAACTCGCTAACTCTGAAGGCCCCAAAAAATGCCCAAGAGAAGGCCACCCTGAAGAGACTGCTCTTCGGAAGAAGAGAAGTCACCTCAGGTATCACTGCTAGCATTCTCATGAGCATGCCGAGGTCGATCAGCCTTCTAATATCCTCTCCCCTTGGCTGCTTGCGGGTCTACCCCTTCATGACTTTTCTTACAAGGGGATGGCCAACTCCACTCTATGAGTAGATCCACTCCTGTCTTACCTTGGCTTTCCTTCTTTTCCATGTAACACACCCATTCCGACCAAGCCCTCTCATAAACACGCAATGTCGATGGGGCCAGAGACGCATTCGCCAGGGCCTCTAGGCCGGGTTCATGATCTGCCAAAAATGTAAAGGGCATGACAGACCCGTGTCCTCGGCCTGAGGCACCAGCTCCCTAAATCTACCCCATTCCCCCCTGGAAAGTGCGTCCGCCACCCCATTCTCGACTACCAGAACATGCTTGGCTCTAAATGTAATGTTGTGCTGCAAAGATTTGAAAACCAAAAACTGAAGCAGCCTAATAGCCAGAGGAGAAGAGGACCAAATGCATGTCCCGTTGAAATCCCACAAAAATGAAACCCACACTGCCATGTCATTGCGAATCTCGTGTGAGACTGTCACAAAATGATGCGCCCACCTCACATCTGCCGTTGCCCGCACCAACCGTTGGCAAAAAACCCTGCCCATAGAAATGACCCTACAGGCCAAGTTTAACAGCCCCATAAGAGACTGAACTTTCTTAAGAATTGCTTTCCAACGCTTTTGCAAATCTATGAGGGCCTCCCGCAGCCGCCTCACCTTCTCTGCAGGAAGCCTGCACAGACCGACGATGGTATCGATCTCGATACCTAAATATGACAGGCAGCTTGTGGGCCCTTCTGTTTTGCCGACGCCACAGGAATTTCAGAATGGTAAAAAAAAAAGGCTTTGGCAGAAAAAAGGACCTTCGCACATACCTCTGACGCAGCAGGGTCAATGAAAAGAAAATAATCAAGATAATGTGGAATCAGCTGGTGGCCTGACCCGACTTGCACACACCAGTGCAAAAACGTACTAAATTTTTCAAAGAAGGCAGAGGATATGGCACACCCCATAGACAGGCAACAGTCAATGAATAAGCCCCGCGGCATTCTGAACCCCATGTACCAAAAGAATCGGGATGCAGTGGGAGGAGTCTAAAAGCAGACTCGATATCTAACTTTGCCATAAGGGCGCCCTCACCGGCAGAATGCACCATATCCAGCGCCTCCTCAAAAGACTGATACACCACCCGGCAATGGGCCGCTTCAATGGCATCATTGACTGAGCCACCCTCCGGTTATGACAGGTGCTGTGTCAGGCAAAATTTAACAGGTGTTTTCTCCGAGACCACCCCAACTGGAGAAACCACGAGCCCCTCCAACCGGGAGACGCTGAAGGGGCCAGCAATCCACCCCTTGCGCACCTCCTCCAATACTTTCTGCTCCAGGACATAGGGAAATTGCCTAGCTGACCTGAGGACCTAAATTGGCAACCTAAAACCATACGCAAAACCTGAACCTAACAATCTCGCTACTTATTTATTGGGATATATCTCTAACCAAGGGCGTATAGACTCCAGTTTAATTGGGGACATTGCCTTGGGTAATGGCCCTGATCCCGGGCTGATTACGTGGGACGATGGGCAACTGAACTCGGCAATCCTTAGCCGGGTGACCCCCCCACACCTAATGCTGGAGTGCCTATAACGGCATGCTGCTCACCTGGTGCATTAGGGATTGTTAAAGCTGAAGCACCTTCCTTTTCCCGGGGTGAGATTAGTGGCCCCCCCTCCCCCACTTGGCTGGGCAATAGGCCTCCAAAAGGACTGGTACTCATTGGAAAATTTACCAGACTGCGTCACTGCCATCCACATCTCTATATCCTTTGTGCCAAAGTCTATACACTGAAGGCCCTACTGCTTCTTCCTAAAGCCTTCGTCATATGCCCTCCAAACCGCACCCTTAAAGTTGGTGTGTAAATCCTGGATTAGGTGTGTATAGCACCACATGGCCCGTGACCTCCCTTGCTGGCACTCCACATAGCACGCTTCAAACACGTAAAAGCCCTCCAGCCACCTACTAAATGTCATGTAGGTTTCCTCTCCTGCCCCCCCTTTCGAAGTTGCCGCTACCAGACCCTTGTGTGCGTCCTCTGTAAGGGAAAACAAATCTACATATTTTCCCTTTTTAATCCTATCCTTTACAGATGGCCTAATCTGCCAATAAATAGCAGTATTGGGGCATCTCATGGCCGGGTCCCTTGGCCTAGCCACCATCTTCATCCAAGAGTCTGACGGGACCTTCCCCCCTTATTGGGTGCTAACCCCCCTAGTGCTCGGCAGAGCAATTTCATGACTTTCCCCGGCTTAATTTGGGAGTCTGTGGAGCCTATTGAGGAAACCCCATCTGAAACCGAGGGTGAACGATCAAGGCCGGACACCGCCCTTGAATCACCGATCCCGGCGCCATCACCTGAAGCCGGCGTCTGCGTCAAGGTACCCGGAATCTCTTCCACGGACTGCACCAGCTGACCCCCGGCATTTTTAGTCTGAGAGGACGAAGGCCCTGGAGGGGCCCCACAAACGTTGGCGGCACCATCATGACACACGCGCCCCCTTGCCCTGCTGACATCAGGAGACCTACAGGGGTAGGTGCGCCATAAAAGGAACAAAGGGATAGGGAAATTGGACGGGACCTGCATTAAACAGCTGACCTAATGACCTTTCTTTGCTGCCCCTCGATCCCGCCCTGGATCTGCTGGAGTGCCCCCAGAAAGCAAGGAAGCACTAGAGCCCCTGTCGGTGGAAGATGGCTGTCTGCTTTTACTAGCCTGGTGCTTGCTCTTATATGCCTGCTTCCTGGGCCTGGCCCACTGCTCTCTCACTAACTGCTCTCTCACTAACTGCCTTCTCACTAACTGCTCTCTCCCTAACTGCTCTCTCCCTAACAGGGGTATCAGGAATGATAGATCCGCTACCTGCATACCCACTGCCGCTGCCCACAGCTCCCCCCTCATCCTGTTGGCTCCCACTCTCCTCCAAACCATCCACACCTTGCAAAGGACCCGCTGCAGACCCCTCTGTCTCTCGACTAGCCCCCTCCACCATTTCGCCAGCCACTGCCGCCATTTGCACGAATGCCTCACTCCCCGCTGCCTGAGATGCGGCTGTGACGTCACGCTACTACCGGCGGCCGCCAGAGTTGCGCGCACCGGCCGCCATGCCTATCCCCTTTCTAAACCTAAGAGGAGCAGCCCTAGCGCGCACTGGCTGCGACATCTCGTCTGGGAGCGGGCTGTAAGCGACAGAAGACCGGAGGGATGGGGGAGGCAGGACCTGTGACGAAGGGACAGAACGGGCAGCGTACAAGAGGCCAACAGGCAAGTCAAAGGCAAATAATCAAACATTAAGAAATGAAAAGTGCTGTTATAAGATAGTAAAGGAAACAGAGAGAGAATAGATAAGAGAGAATGAAGAGAAAGAGAAAAGGCAAGAAACAATATTTAAGTGTGACAGCAATAAAACAGTGTAACTCAGCCTTCCTCTCTGAATTCTCTTCGACGAGTGCCCCACTCCCTATCAATTGGCCCTACATAAAACTACCCACCCCCTTAACTCTAACTCCACCCCCACCCCATCTAAAAGCATACCCACCCTAAGAGCCTTAACCCTTGCTTGCTGCATGTCTGACCAGGACAGCTGCCTGCCGTTTAAGGCCCTGCGGCCATATGAGGTCCTTGGTTCTTTTTAAACAAGGTGAGTGACAGTTGGAAGCTCAGGAGTGTAATAAATTGTACCTAATGGAATGGGTCATGTTGGAGGGTCAGATTTACTAAGCTGCGGGTGCGTCGGGTTCATCATTCCTGCGCGGGTTTGAAAAAGGACCTTGCCCATAGCAACCAATCAGATTCTAGCTGACATTTTCTAGTATGTAAAAGGAAAGTGAGAGCTAGAATCTGATTTTCCATTTTTCCTTTCCAGCAGCTTCGTCTGGCCCATAGTGTTATATAATGTCAGACCCTTCCAACTGTCACTCACCTTGATTAAAAAGAACCAAGTGTCAGCACATACATACAAAGGAGATTTATTTTGCAATATAGCTATATTGGGTTAAGCTCACCAGAGTCAAGGCACCTCTTGTAGGTGAGTCCCTATCTGTTTACAATATTTATACTCAGAATATCTGTGGTAAGACAATCCTCCATTTGAAAGTGTGCAGTGGCCATATTGGGGAAGGGTCTGGCTCCCAAAGTTAACTAATAACAGTAACAAGAGAATACCAGGACACGCATGATGGAGTAATTTTCTTTTTTTGTCTTTTAAAAAAATATACATTGCTAAAATATTAAATTTTTTAAAAACATTATTTTTACATATTTATTTTTTATTTGTTTTAGTGCATTCAAATTTCAGTTGAAGTGTATGCAATAGTTTCACTACAGTGTATTTCCCTGCTCTTGCACAACATATTTGGGCACATATCTGCATTGAGCTTAGCTACTATGTGCTACCGTACGCTACATGCCAAAACTGGTTGACATCCAAAGGCAGTGCTGTGTGAGCCTTTGGATCACATACAGCCCCATCAATATTGTACAGCACGTACACTGCATTCACTGTGTAGGCAGAGGCTGGGAGGTGTTTTAAATGGGTATATATATAAAAATCATCTTTATTACTATTTTACTTATTGTATCATATATTGTTTTTTAGAGCTATATTGTATTTTTTGTATATCACATTTAACTACACTTTCTGAGTTTTTGGGTTGAGAGCGCCATTATATCGATTGTTTTTTCGTCTTTAATATAATATTTCCATTTAAAAAAAGAACATAATATGCATTTTTAGCATTAATATGAAAAGGACCTTTAGAGAGTTGTATCTTTTGGGCTAGGTCAGTGAGAGGTCACATACAAATCATCATGAACTTTTCAGGAATAGAATTTCCTGGATATGTGCCTTATTTACTGTATTTATCCATGAAGTAATCCCTGTGTCTGCAGAGGCACAACGCACTGAATTATACATGTGTATCCCAAGCCATTGTTTTTGCAGTTGCCATGGAAAAATCTGTTTATATTTTTCCTGTAAAATGAAAGGGATTGAGCACTCTTTACGAGGTTTATTTCTTTACTGTTTCTCAATAAATCATCATAATATTATAAACAAGCACCTCTATACAAATTTCTACCAGAGTTATTTAAAAAAAACAGTTTGGGATTTATAGAAGAGATGCAGATTCACGTGTACCAAATTCTCATTTTAAGCTTGTATAAAGTGGCATATAAATGACATAAATTGTTGGAAATAAACACTAGGCGCCAGAAAGGAAAAGTTGCCGGAAAAGAAAAGCGTAGATGTAGCCCAAAGAAACCAATCAGATTCTAGCTGACATTTTCTAGTATGTAATAGAGAAGTGAGAGCTAGAATCTGATTGGTTGCTATGGGCAACATCTACACTTTTCCTTTCCTGCAGCTTATTAAATCTAGCCCTGGGTGTGATTTTGATTATGATGAAATATATTTTAATAACATAACATACTAATAGGTACAGACGTGTCCTCACTCAGGTCAGGTAGCCTAACTGGTTTAAGTTTAAAGAAGGTCACAGTAACTTAAAGAACCATGGTCTTTATTCACACTTAAGACGCTTGGGCTTCTTACATACGACGAAATAAGAAATGAGCCACTTCGCATACGTAGTATCTCATTTATGCAATCCATGTACCATTTAGGTACATAGATTGAGTATGTACGGTCTTTAAAGTACACACATACTTTAGGAAATAGAAAGAGGCAGTCTCTGGGCTGATTTAAGAAGAGTGGGAGAGGGTATGTTGAGAAGCCGGGGAGGGCGGGGTAGGGAAAACAACGTTTGTATTCTCCTTCTTAAGAACGGGAATTTAGGGAAGCCCTAGGTCACTCCTAAATGCCCTAGTTGGCAGGGGAGGAAAGTTTAAGATAAGCGCAGACACATGCTTATCCGCACCTTCTTAAAGCTTTCCTAAATGTAAACACGGTCCCATGTTTCTCCAAAGCAGTATAGAGAAGAGCATCAATGGTATAGGAGCTTGAACCTTAGAGGGGATGGTCTATGGCACATAAACCCAAACAACTGTTATATATAGTAATGTAATAATGAGATGCCATGTTTTCAGGCAAATTTACAGTATATTTACCTCTAGGATTTAGTTTAAAAGTATATTTACCTCTAGGATTTAGTATAAAATATAAGATATGTGCCAGAATTCCATCAAATCTTGGTATTGATGGTATATTGCAGCACTGTAGTTCAGTAAGTAGCACTTGATGAGTTTGAAGCCCACACTAGGCCTTATCTGTGTATGTTCTCCCCATGTTCGCGTGGGTTTTCTCTGGTGCTCCAATTTCTATACTGGTGGGTTAATTGGATGCTGACTAAATGAACCCTAATCTGTGTGTGTATGATGTGTTAGGGACCTTAGTATGTAGCTCCATTAGGGGCAGGGGCTGATGTGAATGTTTAATGTTCTCTGTAAAGCACTGCAGTCAATTAGTGGTGCTATATAAATAAAAAATAAAGCGATAATGATAATATATTTAATTTGGTTGGGAAAATGACTGGGGTTGGTTGGGTTGAAATGATTGTGGTGAGTTTTGTAACCTTTAAATTTGGGGGAGGAACAACTCAGTTTTATATATTGCCATTGCTGTTGTAACCATCCAGAATCTTAACTTGTCTACATATAATTGTGCATCACAATAAAACAAACAAAACAGGAAGCATATTTTTCCTAAAGGTGGATAGCACATAACATTATAGTATACTGTGAATGTCACCGGGAAAGAAACATGCAATGGGGAGATTTCTGGCGCACACCTGGCTAATTAAGCAGAATCACTTACAAATAATGAGTTAAAACATGACTTTTATTCATTTACTCCATTATAAAAGTTTCTGGCGAAAATATATAGTATTCAATGGTCATAAAACATCAAATCCTTGTGGGACAGATTGTCATATTATACAAAGAAACCGGCAGACAAAAAAAGCAAAAAACAAATACATAGTATCAAACATGTATGGCAGGCTGAGAGTGGGAGGGAGAAGTTACCTAATAATAATCAGCAGGGAAAATCCCTAGGAAACATAAACGTCCTCACGGGCGCACTTCTGCTCCAAAAGGAGCTTATCTATCCCTACTCTATCCTATGGGCATAAAGGAGACAGCCTGTGTACAGATACCAGTTAGCAGAGATGATAACGGGGCTCCGGTGCACACGGGGCCACGAGTCAGCCAGTCTTGTAGTCCTAACGCACGTTTCACCGAGAATGCAGGCTTTTTCAAAGGTGAGTCACAATACACTTGTATGATTTACATGCTATTGTCTGAAAGATAATAAGATAATAAGGTAAATAAATAGAATAAAAACCTGTGCTTTTATAGAAGCAGCTAGAACAAAACCCTAAAAAAGCGTGCCTATCTTCTCCCCTTTAAAAAGGACCTAGTGCAAAAATGCCTCACCTCCAATCAAAATACAATATTAAAGACGGGAATTGTAACAGCACTATACAAAGGATCTCCTCCTTCAAATATAATTGTAATACAAATTATGTACCAATAATACAACATTTTAAAACATGGCACTTCAATTTCCACAAAAAAGTATCTATAAACACAAGAGTTTCAAATAGATCATAGGATACATGATACTATATGATGCATGATACATAGGATAGATCTAAGGATACAGGTGATTCAACCCTTTATTACAAAGTTATACATTTTCTTCATCCATATCAACTGAACATTGTTTCCATCTACATATTTTTTTTTAAAAACTGTCTTTATTCGTTTTTAACAAAGGGTTGATTACAGCAATTTATAGGCATATTAAAAGTAAGCAGAAATTACTGCACATACAAAATCCACATATTAAAATACATATACCAAATATTACAATGCAGCTATCAATCGGATATTGTAGTAAACAATGGTTAATATAAAGTTGCTCTGCTTTTTATTCATTTACATTAATACAAAGAAAGAAAAAGGAAAGACCATAGGGGAAATTAAAAGGTAGTGTGGGGGGGGAGAGAGATAGAGGGAAAGAAACGCCTCAGTTATAATCTAGGAGGAGATGTGGAACAGTCCATAGATCTATCCCACTAAAGGAATAACATGAAACGACCAACCAAATTTACTTGGAGTGTTGGCCAAGGCCTATCTTTTGTCACAAGGGGACAATAATTGAGTTGAAAGAGGGTATCAGTGTTTCCAGCCAAGAGAGTACACAAATACCATATATGGGAGCCGACTGGAGATGATCCACTATGGGTTGCGGAGTGGTAAGATTAAGAACAGACAATTTAGAGAAATTTTATTTTGAAATATGATAATTCTCCAAAGGAAGCAAACTCCTGTACTATGTTTTTCTTACATATTACTGCTGAATGAAGTCTCGCTACAACAAAGATTTAAAACTGATGTAGATGGAAACAATGTTCAATTGATATGGATGGAGACAACATATAACTTTGTATAAGCAGAAGGATTGAATCACCTGTATTCTAAGATAGAAGGACTATGATCTATTTTGAACTCTTGTGTTTATAGATACTTTTTGGGGGGAATTTAAGTGCCATGTTTTCAAATTTTGTATTATTGGTCCATAATTTGTATTACATTTATCTTTGATAGAGAGGATCCTTTGTAAATTAAGTAAGCACTGATACAACTATCATCTTTAATATTGTATTTTTATTGTCTAAAACAGGGGTCAGGGAACTGTTTTACCTTTTACCCCAAAATACGTCAACATTATCCCCTTGATTTGAAAGAAAGGAAATCATATATTATTAATAATTTGAATTAAAAATGTTATTGAATCTATTCAAAATTCCTCATTTCCCCCTCTAAATTTTTGTCCAGCCATTCTTATTTCCCCCCTCTTAATTTTTGTCCAGACAGCCTTATTTCCCCCCTCTTAATTTTTGTCCAGTCGGCCTTATTTTCCCCCTCTTAATTTTTGTCCAGCCAGCCTTATTTCCCCCTCTTTATTTTTGTCCAGCCAGCCTTTTTTCCCCCTCTTAATTTTTGTCCAGCCAGCCTTATTTTTCCCCTCTTTATTTTTGTCCAGCCAGCCTTTTTTCCCCCTCTTAATTTTTGTCCAGCCAGCCTTATTTTTCCCCTCTTTATTTTTGTCCAGCCAGCCTTTTTTCCCCCTCTTAATTTTTGTCCAGCCAGCCTTATTTTTCCCCTCTTTATTTTTGTCCAGCCAGCCTCAATTTCCCCTCTTAAATTTTGTCCAGTCAGCCTTATTTCCCCCTCTTAATTTTTGTCCAGCCAGCCTCATTTCCCCCTCTTAATTTTTGTCCAGCCAGCCTCATTTCCCCCTTTTTATTTTTGTCCAGTCCGCTTTATTTATCACTCTTAATTTTTGTCCAGTCAGTCTTATTTCCCCCTCTTAAGTTTTGTCCAGCCAGCCTTATTTCCCCCCTCTTTATTTTTGTCCAATCAGCTTTATTTATCCCTTTTAATATTTGTCCAGTCAGTCTTATTTCCCCCTCTTAATTTGTGTCCAGCCAGCCTCATTTCCCCCTTTTTATTTTTGTCCAGTCTTATTTCCCCCTTCTTTATTTTTGTCCAGTCAGCCTTATTTCCCCCTCTTATTTTTTGTCCAGCTAGCCTTATTTCCTCCCTCTTAATATTTGTCCAGCCACCCTTATTTCCCCCTCTTAATTTTTGTCCACTCAGCCTTATTTCCCCCTTCTTTATTTTTGTCCAGTCAGCCTTATTTCCCCCTCTTATTTTTTGTCCAGCTAGCCTTATTTCCTCCCTCTTAATATTTGTCCAGCCACCCTTATTTCCCCCTCTTAATTTTTGTCCACTCAGCCTTATTTCCCCCTTCTTTATTTTTGTCCAGTCAGCCTTATTTCCCCCTCTTATTTTTTGTCCAGCTAGCCTTATTTCCTCCCTCTTAATATTTGTCCAGCCACCCTTATTTCCCCCTCTTAATTTTTGTCCACTCAGCCTTATTTCCCCCTTCTTTATTTTTGTCCAGTCAGCCTTATTTCCCCCTCTTATTTTTTGTCCAGCTAGCCTTATTTCCTCCCTCTTAATATTTGTCCAGCCACCCTTATTTCCCCCTCTTAATTTTTGTCCACTCAGCCTTATTTCCCCCTTCTTTATTTTTGTCCAGTCAGCCTTATTTCCCCCTCTTATTTTTTGTCCAGCTAGCCTTATTTCCTCCCTCTTAATATTTGTCCAGCCACCCTTATTTCCCCCTCTTAATTTTTGTCCACTCAGCCTTATTTCCCCCTTCTTTATTTTTGTCCATCCAGCCTCATTTCACCCTCTAATTTTTGTCCAGTCAGCCTTATTTCCCCCTCTTTATTTTTGTCCAGTCAGCCCTTTTCCCCCCTCCTTATTTTTGTCCAGCCAGTATCATTTCCCCCTCTTAATTTTTGTCCACTCAACCTTATTTCCCCCTTCTTTATTTTTGTCCAGTCAGCCTTATTTCCCCCTCTTAATTTTTGTCCTTATTGTCCCTTCCTTCTTATAGCTGCCTCTTTAGTGTGTGCCCGCTCCATGTTATTTAAATCCACACTCCCCAAAGCAAAACACCTTCTTCCACAATAATAAACTTACCTTTTCTTGCCGTCTTCTTGCCTCCAGCTCTCTCCTCCGCAGCGTGCTCTGCAGAATGACGCCAGCGTGACCTTAGGTCATGCTGACATCTTGTGAATGGAGCTGCAGGCGGGTGAGCAGGGCATCGGGACCCAGCGGCAGCCAGTCCGGCTGTGAGTATGCATGTGACGGCGAAATGTCCTGTTTTCAGTGAGCAACAGGTGATATACAGTGTATGTCACATGTTGCTCTCTGAAAACGGGACATTTTGGCGTCCCGAAGCTGGGCATGGGGACAACGGGACAGCCCTTCAAAAAACGGGACTGTCCTGTTCAAAACGGGACGTATAGTCACTTTAGTAATGGACGGTCGCGTTACCGAGACGCAGCCAGGAATGCATATAGATTCATATGCATGCCCGGCTGTGTCTCAGCAGTGCGACCGTCCATTACCCCCAGGAATTTCATTTTTACCCCATTTGGGATAATTTACCCCGGTTCCCCGACCACTGGTCTAAAAGATGTCTATTATATAAAACATGCATAAAAGAGCCAACCACCAGATCAAAACATCAAAGAGTCATTTTTTCGCCATGTATTAGCATTTTCTGAAAAGACTTAATTTATTGACTCATTTATATGATTATCATAGTTTGTGGACAACTAATGGTAAAATTTATTGTACTAGCTCCTTGAGATGTGTTTGCATTACAATTATATTTACTATGCATTATTTTACACTGTGAGCATTAACATTGTTTAACAACTTTTTTATGCATTGAGTTTTCTGATGTTAATCAAGTCACTTTTATCTTGATCATTTATATGATTATCATACAGTTTGTGGACAACTAATGGTAAAATGTATTGTGCTAGCTCCTTGAGATGTGTTTGCATTACAATTATATTTACTAATTAAACTGCCATCATTTCAACTTTTTATTTATAAGGTTTTTACATTTATGTTTTTTGACATATGCAAATGTACATGATTTGCTCCCTAAGTCAGTTCAGATTTTTGATGGTTGATTTTTAGTGCGCACAACACTTTCTTATGTTTCATTTTATTTTAATATTTTATATTTAGCTTAAAAGATTGTATTGTAATTTTTAAATTACTTATTTTTCCCAATAAAAATATATTTTTTAAAAGATGCATGTTGCTTAAAAATAAGAACTGAAGAAACCTTTAAACTACATTTTTTTTTTTAAATTGTGGATTCTCAGTATTAACGTTGGAATATCAGTATTAACTTGACATATCTGCACACACACAAACACACACACACACACACACACACACACACACAATAACAACAACAACAACAACAACAAGTGAGGCTCTTGCTACCCAGAGCTTTCTGCAGATTCAGTCTTCTTTTCTTCAACTTATATGTGGAGTAAAGCTGCAGATGTCACAAGACAAGAAGGTCACAGAAGACCACCAGAGACAGTAAAGTCTTGTCATTTGGATGGTGATGGTTATTTTGGCCTTATAGTGGAAAATAAACAAAGAATAAAAATAATTAAACCAGCTTACACTGAGTAGTGCTTGAGAATGAAAACATTTTCCTAATGGCTGAATAAATCCAACTAGAGCGATGAGTAAAACTAAATATAACATTTAATTGTAGTGCATTATACAAACATAGATACAATAAAAACATGAAATAAAATCATAAAATACAGAAATGTGATGTCGTAACCTCTTACATATGATTATTCTCTCATTATTAGGTTCCTAGTATAAGAATCATTAGACTTTTCCTGAACAGTATATTCTATCCGTATATTATCAATACTTGGTCCACAGTTAGGTGCCTGAGTGCAGAGCCCCAAAAGCAAGAAGATATAACGGTCTCCACAACTCCCCTCCATGTGAAGCCACAGGGTCTGTTTAACTTGTTTTAGATCAACAGTCTGTGTCCCACAAGTTGGTGTAAAGTAGGTGGCCACCTTATTTTAATAATGGTAGAGGATCAGTCTAGTCCATACAGCCCACTACCGCACTTTGTCCGATAGTGGGCTATCTTTCCCATCTGTGAATCCGCCCCATTGTCATGTTCCTGTATTGCATGGGAAACAAGTTGCCATGTGGGCTAACTCATTAAAACATGCTCAGTGAACTTGGAAAGTGACGCTAACAATCAAATTTACTTAGAATTTGTGGAAGAGTCTAGTCTTTGTTAAATAAAGAATATATTTACTATGTACTTTTTATCTTCTAGTAAATAGAAGAGTATTCATTAAACAAAGTATATATTTACTATGTACTTTTATCTTCTAGTAAATAGAAGAGTATTCCTTTAACAAGATTACAATTACTATGTACTTTTATCTTTTAGTAAATAGAAGAATATTCATTTAACGAAGGATACATTTACTATGTACTTTTTGACTTCTAGTAAATAGAAAAAAACTAAGTAATCTTTTGGGAATTATTCAGCATCTTTACAAATGAAAATCTTGGAAAATAACAGTACAGTGAATAGAAATATCTTCCAAAATCTATGTCTCTTGTGGACAGTCAGCAAGGTCATTTTGTGACTGGGGCTGCTTAATCCAAATGGAATGCAATTTGACACACAAGAGCACTGTTAGTGCTAACTAGTTTACTTACTGGACTGGGAGATGCTGCTCCAGTGTTCTGTTTGTTGTAATTAGTGAGTAGTATTTCCTAGAGTTCATTACAACTATTCCTTATTTTATTCAATTTATTGTTGTTGTTAATAGAGATCCTTTTTCTGTATAACAGTATCATAAATATGGTAATGATCATTTAATTAAATGTATAACTAATATTTATAGCTGCTCACAAGGGTAGTTTATGTTTGTCCAAGAATAAGTATAATTCTCATTTCTCAGGAATCAATATATTTTCTTTTTAGCTAAAATTAATGGGGGTTTTTAAGATTGTCTGAGGGATATCAACTTAATTAAAGAGGTTTTTATTCACATTGTCAAGTAACTAATTTTTTCTATACAATAATATAAAAATGTATTGTCAAAAATAATGCAATACACAAGAAATCAGGTACATTTTACATACCGTACATACATACATACATACATACTGTACATTATATATATGAATGTATGGTACATGTATGGTTAACCAAACAGCATAGCATTACGATGTAACACAATGTACATGCTTTATTGTCTAATTATAATCAAATAATGTCTAATAATATAGCATTATAGAATTATATATGTACTTTTAAACTAATAATTTGACTTGGCTAGTAAAAATCACCTATGATTTTTAATGCTGTTGGCAATATATGAAATCCCCAGGCCCCCCCCCCCCTTCCTGAGCACTTTCTACTTGATTTTCTCTTATTTTCAAACCCTGGATCTGGTTTAATGTTACAATGATGCTTAGCAAATTACACTCTATAGGACACTGGGAACTGATACATAAGGACAGTGCTATATATCACACAATGGACCAGCCAGCAGGTAAGGTAAAAGTGCTCAGTGCTGTATGATCTAGTCACAGAACTAGTAACAAGGCTGAGGGTAATTTTAGTATAAAAAGAAACATTTTCAGGTTTGTGTTTGTGTTAATCGATAACAGAAAGGAAAACCAGATGGCAAAGTGGTTGTAAATACTGTAGGGTAGACAACTATTCAGCAGTAGGTTGGGCAAGTTGGTAAGCTGAATAGATGAGTTTTAAGGGAGCGCTTGAAAGTTTGGAGAACAGAGGAGAGTCTTAATGGATGAGGAGGGTTATTCCAGAGAATGGATGGAGCCTGTAAGAAATCATGTAACCGGGAATCAAAGCATTTGTTTAGTAGGTCCTGTGAAGACCTGAGAGAGTGAACTGGGATATATTGAGAGAAGTAAGGATGGGCCTGATCCAGAGATACGGCCGCCCTGAGAATTACGGCCACTGTGGCCGTAATTTCCCTGTTACGAAGGTTGTTTGCATGCGGTGTAATGGCGGGTGGCCGTAACTATAGTTATGTCCACTGGCTGTTACGAGAAGGGGGCTGTCCCCCCCTTTAGGCATGTAAATTAGGGAACGGGGCGTCGGAAGCCCCGTTCCGATCAGCAATGCGGGCGTAAGGCCGCAGAGCTGGTCTTAATAGTTAGGGTAGGAATCTGGACACGTAAGTGTCCAGATTTCCGCCCGCCAGCGGAGAGTGCACGAGGCATGCACTCCCTGCTACGATGACGACCGTACAGACCTCAGGCGACCGTAAGGCGCCCGTAGGTCTGGATCAGGCCCAATATGTATATGTGGGTGCAGCGTATTGATGGCTTTGTAGGTCAGCAAAATTTTGTATTTGAGTATGTAGTATACAGGCAACCAATGTAGAGATTTACAAAGTGGATCAACTCTAGAAGAGCGTTTTGCAACAAAAATCAGTGTAGCTGCTGCAGAAGGGTAATTTTATAATGTGGGAGTCCAATCTAAAGAGCATTGCAATAATCAATGTGGGAGATGATTACTGCATGCATGAGAGTTCTTGCAGTGTTTTGTGTAAGATATTTGCCTATTCTGAAAATGTTATTTGGATGTATATAACAGGATTTAAACAGATTGTATGTGGAGAACAAAGGACAGTTCAAGGGTGACACCTAATCATCAAGCTTTATGAGTAGAGATTATTTCATTGTCAACAGAAATGGAGAGACCGGGTTTGTAACTTTTATTGGCAGGCGGAAATATTATTAGTTCTGTTTTTGAAAGATTAAGTTTGAGATGACGGGAGGACATGAAAGGACAGAGCAACATTCACTTATGCGGGCCAGCACAATGACAATGCCTGTTGGATCTAATCAATATTGCCCTTAAAGTACAATGCAAGATCTTGGGCACAGATGGAAGTTGGTGGAGTTTGTACAGGAGGGCTTAGTAGTGAGTTAAATGTACGAAAGAGTCATTATTGTTAGAAACCTGAGTAGATATGAGAGTTTGAAAGCAGTATTTGTTTGGCATTGTCCAGAGCATTTCTATAAGTGTAATAAGTGTTGGTATAAAGTTTAAAAGTCTTGGGGAGAACGCTCTGCTTTACAGGATAGTTTTCTAAGGTTTCGTGTCTCCTTAGTGTGCAATGGCTGATGTTGAAGTCTCAGTGGTATATAAGGGGTAACTGGAGCGACTTAATCAAGGGCAGCTGCTACAGTTTTGTTATTATTATTATTGTTTATTTATAAGGCGCCACAAGGTGTCCGGATTGCCGTACAGAATACATCAAAATACAGTACAGACATACAGGGCAAGAATGGATAGCATAGTTCATTACAAAATACATAGTACATAGTGTAGCATAGTACATTATAAAGTACAGTATAAATATAAAAATATCACAAAAAATACAAAGCAAGCACAGAGAGCAAGGCAGAATATGAGGTCTCAAGCTTGACAGATCAGGCTTGCATAGATAAGGGAGGAGGGGATAGTGCGCAGTGGGAGGTTGAGAGGGAGCTAAAAGGTGGGGACTGGGTAAATGGTAGCAGAGGGGGACAAGAGGGTATAGAGTGAGAAGGGACTGGAGGTGGAGGGGACAACACTGGGTTGGAGGGACCTGCTCACATGAGCTAACACAATAAGTGGGATGGTTGAAATTACAGAAAATATTAGGAGGGGGAAGAAAATGGACTGCTAGTCTAAGTGGAGGAGAGGGGAAAGGAAGGAGAAGAAGTGATAGATGTAGGATGCAGCGAGGATTTTAACTGGAGGAGGGGCAGGCTAGCCTGAATTAGTGTGTTTTGAGAGAGCGCTTGAAGACCTACACTGTGAGGTAGAGTCTGACTGAAGAAGAGAGGTAAAAAGTTCCCATGAAAGTTCTCTGTGTTAATGCTAGTTGTATTTGTATATAGTATTTGTAACTAGTAATAATATCTCCTCTTAGATGCATCTTTTCTAAAGTGAACATGCCTTAAATTCCTCATAGCTCATGAACCCATACCCTTTATCAATTTTGTTGCCCTTCTCTTAACCTTTACTAGTTCTAAAATTTATTTTTTATGGAGTGGTGCTCAGAACTAAACTCCATATTCAAGATGAGGCCTTACCAATGATTTATATAGTGGCAAAATTACACAGTCTTCCCTTGCATCTATGCCCCTTTTTATGCATGCTAATACTTTATTGGCCCTGGCAGCTGCTGCTTGGCATTGAGCACTATTGCTAAGTCTATTGTACTCCCAAATCCTTCTCCATTAAAGATTCCCCTAAATTTACCCCATTTAATTTATAGATTGCACGCTTGTTTTTGATCCCTAAATGCATAATCTTTCATTTATCTATGTTAAACCTCATCTTCCAATTGGCCGCCCAATCCTCTACTTTATTAAAGTCCATCTGCAGAGACGCTACATCTTGCTCAGATTCTATTACTTTACATAGTTTAGTGTCATCTGCAAAAATGGACACTTTGCTTTCTAAACCATAACCCAGGTCATTAATAAATATATTAAAAAGGCATGGTCCCAGCATGGAACCTTGAGGTACACCGCTTTAAACTTTTGACCAAATAAAAAATGTTCCATTTATCATAATTGTTCCCTATTCTCCAATCTGTTTATGACCCAAGTTCATATGTTGTTTCCTAGACCCAGTTCCCTTATTTTGTGGACCAACCTCTTATGTGGCACTGTATCTACATCTACTGCACTACCCTGGTCTAAGTTCAAACTAACTTACTCATAGCAGCTAAGTAGGTTAGTTTGGCATAACCTATCACTCACAAATCCATGTTGATTCCCACTAATAATCTTTTTACACATCAAGAAATCCTGAATATTATCCATTAGTATAACTTTAAGTAGTTTCCTAACTATTGATGTCAGACTTACAGGTCTATAATTACCCGGTTGTGATCTCACTCCCTTTTAAAACAACGGCACTACATCTGCTATGCGCCAATCCCTTGGTACAGAGCCTGATGAAATTATTAATTGAAAATGAATAATAACAGTCTAACAATTTCTGAGTTTAGCTCCATAAGAACATTTGGGGGTATGCCACCAGGACCTGAAGCTTTATTTATCTTGCTTTTGTCAGACAAATATTAAGGAAAGGTAAGGTTGCATTTTCATTCTTATGTATTATACCTACTATTTGTTCCTCTCTAGTAAATACTGCAGAAAATAAAGTTTTTAATACCTCTGCTATTTCTTTATCCTTATTGATCAATCCAGCCATCTCAATTTTTAGGGGTCTTATATTATCTTTTCTGATCCTTTTGCCATAAACTTATTTTTATTGAGAACAGGGTTGGTAGAGACATCAATATTAAATGAATCATACAACTTTTTGTTATACATTTCAGAGGACGTGGCAGATTTGGAACTCTGATATTGGAGTTGCAGAAAGTTGGTCAACCCCCCTTAGAATTTAGTGGGACCTGTAGGATAAGAAAAATAAATGAAAGAAAACTGTTTTAAAATTCGTAATTTCTTAAATTTTTGTGGTAATCTTAAGAATCTTGAATGCATTCAAATTTAAACTAATTAAAATTTCTAGAATGTGAGGACAATTGACACATACACACTTTAAAACAGATTGAGGTTGTCAAAATGAATGTTTAATTTAAATGAATTCACAATAAAACATTGGATAACAGAGCAATTTTGTTATCGATTTCTATCTGTTACTTCATTTACCACCTAAGAAACACCTTATCCTATTCTAATGTAGCCCTGATTGTTTTCGTTAGTTCCATAAACAAAAAATAGTTTCAGCTACTACAATACAAGAAATTATTATGACTATTGTAATGATTGAGGGCTTTCCTTTTTTGATGAAGTGGTAAAGAGTTAAATTAGAATTATATTAGAATTGACATTTAGGAGTTAATTAAGTTCTTCCACATAGTAAGTTTGACATATTGGGGTAGATCCAGAACTACGTTTGCCGTACGTTTATTCGCGTAGCGTATTTTTGTGTGTGTAACTTCTATACACTCCCCTCGGCACACCCCTTGAGTGTACGTATTTTGTCAAGATACGCTTTCCAATCCCTACCTTAACTTTTGCCAACATAACCGCAGTCATACGCACACGTACGTATGGGCAACACGAATTTACGCAGCTAAGCACGCCCATACTGTACACTTTAAATACAAACCCCCCGCCTACTTAACGTATTTCAGACGTATTTTGGAGTAACGTGAAATTGGCACGCCCACACGTATTTATGTGACACATACGTGAATGGCCCCTACGTTCACAATTACGCTACGCTATTGAGAGTATTTTCTATGGTGTGCATGCGCAGTACTTACAAATAGGCGAATTTACGTCTCCGCCATGCTTAAATTTTCTCAGAAGCGTTGTTCTGGATGAGGCCCAATGTATTGCTTTTGCTTTGTGGAACAGATTCCTTATTTAGCGTCAAATATCTTACCAGTGTAGAACATTATTATGTTATGAATGATTCCATTAAGATAATGGATTTGGTAAGGATTACTCCAGCTAGGTTACTGACAGTGGGGAAGATTCTAACCCTGTATGCTTTACGTGCATGTGAGGGTACGTAGGTATGCTCCAGTAGCTTGGATTGCACGCACCCTGCACTCCCCGCTGTCGGTAGGAAAGCTTTATGACAGGGATACAGCCATCGTAAGTGAACGGTCTGCACCTTCATCGTAAGTACTAAAGTACATTAGTACTTACGCACTGAGAACATCTGCAGCAATGTTCCTAGACAGGGGACTTACGCAATTGACTTACGTCATTTCCCTGTCGGATGGAGTTCAGGATCCTGCCCAATGACACCATGACGACCATGTACACAGCTGATTAGCCAGCTTCAGCAGCATTTTATGGGCTCTGAATCTAATTACAATGACGATCTTACACAACTGTATACTGATGATTCCTCCACTGAATTTTAAAAATGTAGGAGAGATTACAATGCTAATTAACATGACAGCATTCCTTGCCAGTATTGTCATGCATCATGCGGAGAATTTAACAATAAGATAATGGTTAAAACTATAACCAACATTTGTTTTTACAATACTGCAGCCTCGACCTGCCTTTTAAATAAAGACAGAACAGAAAAAAATATATCTTGTCATTTCATCTGCATGAAACATATTTTATGATCTTCTATATGTTTTTACAATTACCCATAAAAAGATGAAAGCATTAGATACATAAATTCCCAAGATTTAGAGCTGGAACACAAATTAAATACTTTCCATACAATCATTTTTAACAATAGCTGCTAAATACCATGATAAAAAGATCCAGTTGAGTTTAACAGATTATTAATGTTTAGCTGCTTGTAAGTGCTTGTCAGATAGCAACTCTCGGCGGCAAATTATTTATTTAGTTATTACTTTGCTGAGTTGAATGTCATAAAGTTTATTTATTACACAGTTCTATGGATTCTTTAATTTTACATGCTACCCTTGTAGCTTTGTACATAAATTCAAAACACAATATGGGCCTGAGACAAGGTTGTGGCTTACACTTTGTTTTAGGTGTAAATACAGTTATTTGTTTGTATGGTGTATGTACAAAATTGTGTAATGAGCTCAAAGATGTGATTATCCTGCCTTTGGTCTCATCCATGTGCTATTGAAAAGGCGGTGTCCCACTGCATTTGAATGACAAAATGGGTCGTTACACTGCAGTTGCGAACGGATCAGCAGCCACGTTTCCTCCACTCAGCTTGCTTACAAACCGAGGCACCTATCTTAGGTTTCCAATTTATTACGCACTTACTTTTACTTAAAATTAGGATCGGAAGTCTGAGTACCAGTGTGGAAGCAAAGCAAGCCCATACTAGTTAGAAAACCTTTTTGAAAGTGTACCTGCCCTGTCGTTGGAAACTCGCTGGATGTAAAAAATGTAGGGAAGACTGGATCTTTTAGTTCCAGATCCATACAGAGGGTATGGCACATGTCGGTGGGAGTGAATGATGCCTTTTAGAAATAGAGACAGCCAAAAGTTCTTTTTTGGCTGTCTCTATTTCAAATAGGCAGCCATTTTTTTCAGAAGCCCGCTGGACCCGTCACACCCGCTGCTCACCACCCGCCGCATACACCCCGGGAAAAGTGAGTATCCTCTCCGGGGACTTTTAGGGTTTGGGGAGGGTTATGGTTAAGCTCTTGGGAAGGCAGGGTTAGGGTCATAGAAGAGTTAGAGTCAGGCTGCTGGGATTAGACACTTAGGGTCAGACTGCAGGGATGGGAGTCTTATGGTTAAGCTGAAGGGAAGGGAGGGTTAGAATCAGGCTACAGGGAAGGGAGGGTTAGGGTCAGGCTGAGAGAGGGGGAGGGTTAGGGTCAGGCTGCGGAGAAGGGAGGGTTAGGGTCAGGCTGCGGAGAAGGGA
>WWET01001881.1:230472-250240 GCA_011038615.1 Limnodynastes dumerilii | reverse complement strand
TAGATAGATAGATAGATAGATAGATAGATAGATAGATAGATAGATAGATAGATAGATAGATAGATAGATAGATAGATACGTGTGTGTGTGTGTGTGTGTGTATGTATGTATGTATGTATGAAGGCATATCAGTCATAGTTTTGTGTCCTCTGCCAGGCTTCTGGAGGAAGGAGGAAAAAGAAAAAGGAAGAAAGGTGAGACGCAGAATAGAGGGAAGTGTCCTGTGTGTGATATATACATATGTTTTTTAAAAAAAGCGGCACTCAGAGACCTGGAATTTGTTGTTTATACAAATCTTCTAATAATGTATTATTGCTGTATCGGCATAGCATGCACTGGAGTACATTATATATACATATATACACACACACACACACATATATATATACACAATTATGTGTGTGTGTATATATGTGTGTGTGTGTATATATATATACATATAGGGATTTAAACCTGCTAGGCTTGCCGCCGCTTTGCCGTGGGGAGGGGGGGGGCAAGAAGTTGCTTTACCGGGGCCCAGAATTTCTCTTGGCGGCCCTGCATATGTGATTGCAAAAGCAGGTCTGGGAGTCTCCTAAATATTCTAGGGGAGTCAGGAACCCTGGCTTAGTATTTACCAGAATCATTCAAACTTCATGCAAACCCCTTCAAAACCCTGCATTGTGCTTTGCGAGGAATCCAGAAGCGATTTAAAATTCCAATAACAAAATATACATCTTGCTTTTTATGAATAATCACAACTATGGATATATGGTATATGTGTCAGCTGCAGAAATATATCTACTGGTTTAAGTCTCTTTTTAGAAAATGATCATTGTGTCCTTTCAGCTCTGTGTTTTTTATTGGTTTTCACAGAAGCAGTAGCAGGACACCTATTACTATAACTTTATACTGGGAACATAATACAGAAGACGCTGCTGAATAATGCTGTAATGATAAATAGAAGCAAATACTGTATGCTATTACCACTGCTAATGTCAACCCCATGTTCTTCTGGGACAGTATAATGCAAGATGTGCATATAGGTGCTAGTTTAGCATTTATTAAAGTGTCCTGAAACCTTAAATTGGCTGACATCTTTCTGCTGTCTGTTCCTATAGATACTATGGGCCTAAACCAGAATGAATGTTGTTTTACATGCACATGTGTACCTAAATTACACCCTACTAAGGATAATGCACTCCCCCTGGCACTCCACTCTCACTTACATAACTTAGCTGACTTACCTGTTCAGAACCCAACCTTAACTTTTCCTTGTGTATGTGTGTACGTGCATAAGGCCTTGTCGTATATATAAGTGCCTAACCCAACCCATACTCTATCATTTCAATGCCTCCCCCCACTCCCATTTTCGGCTTACATAGGGATGGCACACCTTTCCTGAAGAAGGTGTCCTTTCCCTAACTGTATGTGTATAAGAGCGTCTTCCCAATGACATCCATGGCATAACTTGTACAGGGATAATAGGGATCCTACCATTTTAACTCCTTTAACAATGTAACAAAATATTCTGAAAGGAAATCAGCTGTGAAGATGCTCAATGCATTTACTTCCCCCTTGAATGTAATCCTCAGATTACCTGATTAGGATTTCAGTACTTTAATTGCACTGTGCCAACAACCACTGTACATTTCCCAGTTGGCGAACTGGTGGGTCGTAGTTGTGATAATACGTTTTTATCTGTAGTCTTGCTTTTAATAGTCACACTAACTATATGACCATTTATTTTATACTTTACTGAAAATATACACGTAAAACAAAAATGTTTGAAAAAAAAAAGTTAAAGGAGAAATATTGGCAGAAACGCAGATCTTACCACACAATTGTATCCACTTGATGCATAATGCAGGTGGAAAAATGAATGCACTATATAGACTTTCAATTGTGAAATGAGACCCTTCTTTGCGTTGAATGAATTGTTTATATTTCATGATGGAAAATTAGGCTCTGTAAATGTATTTAAATGCTAGAAAATAATCTGCATGGTACTGATAGTTGCCTTTATTTTATCTGTGAATGCATTGTAATCTTAAAAAAGCAAAATAAATAAAAATAAAAAAGGGTCCCTCTGTTAATTGCCCTTTAAAGTGTCTTAAAAGCATTTGCATTGAAACATTCCAGGTGGAAGCAGAAGCTAAAGTCTGCAGCCACCTGATCTCTTCCAGTATTTCAACCTTGGTGACTGCTCTTAGAATGCACGGAACAGCTGCCTGGCGATCACGCTATGCTTGAGAAGGATGGAAGAGATGAGAGTTCCCCCACCCCCATCCATCATTCTCCCGGGCTGCACCCACTCTCTGGAATAACCGTCCTCGCCCATTAAGACTATCCACTACTCTACAAACTTTCAAGCACTTCCTCCTCATCCCTCAAACTCATCTCTTCAGACAAACCAATCAAATTCCTCAACCTTCCTAAGCTTTATCTACCATATTAACAAACACTTTTACTTTCTTTTACACATTATTAACACAAACCCGCACACTCTCTATTCTAAAATTCCCTCATCTCTGTTACTAACATTGCTGTGTGACTGATCATACAGAGCACTGTGAACACTTTTACCATACATCCTGGCTGGTTCCATTGTGTGATATACAGCACTTGCCCTTATGTATCAAATCCATTGTCCTATAGAGTGTAAGCTGGTGAGCAGGGCCCTCTTACCTACCCAGTCTGTTTGTTACCACCCAGTCTTGTTATACTGATTGTTAAATTGTAAAGCGCTACGTAATCTGTGGGCGCTATATAAAAACCTGTTTATAAATAAATAAATAAATAAATAAGCTAATCGACTAATGCCCATTCAAAGAATCAGGTAGTTAAATCTTAAAGGCACAATATATATCTTAACAGGTATTAATCTGAACAGATTAACTGACCTAGACAGTCTAATGTTGGACACACACCATGTGGTGTCCCCACCCCACAACATAACATTGCAATATTCAGGATATTGTTAGATGACTATACACCACACAAAAAGCAAAGGTGATCCCTCTTCCGCCTTGTGCCCGCCTTATTATAATAACAGGGGTCAGGCTCAATGGACCTAAACCCTGAACAGCTTAATTCCATGTTGTGTGCCTGGAAATATTCTGTATATGCGTTCTTCACATATGTACATTACGTGCAATCATATGATAGTGCATAGAAAGCCTCCAAGAGGGGGGCAGGATTGCAAGCACAAATGAGGATGATGAGGAATTACAAAGTACAGTATAGATGTGACAATCATTTCCTTGCAATCCAGAGTTGCGAATGGACACAAGCGGCATAAACATTAAGGTAGCACTGGGCTGGTGGAAATTGCAATCCGTTCACATGCAAACACAGATATCAATTATATGTTTGTTTTTAAGCACCCAACACCTGTTACAAACTCACATCGATTTACACAAACCCAGTTTAACAATTTAAAGGGAAAGTTCTTATTCGCAAAATTGTATTGTTTTAGGCATAGTATTGTGTAAGGTAAAGCTTTTATTTACTTTATTTAACTAGTTTATACACAACTTTAAATACATGTATAGATTAGGAGGTTTCTTTTGCTGTAACAATGTTTTGTCATTAAAATCGCATTTAGAATATAATGTGGCTGAATGTTTAAAGATTTATTTTAAGACCAAAAGAGTTTTTGAATTTGCCATAATAAAAGTTCTCATATTTATATGTTAGTCTTTTAATGTTACATATTTTCTATATTCTAATAGGATGTTATTTGCAATATATAATGCATTTGATCAGAAATATAAAATTGTGTGAAATGCTTACAAATATTGTATAATATTATGTATAATTGTTATGTAGAACATTACAATGTATTGTTGTATAATCTATTTTAAATTCCTATAACACTGGCAATTACCTAAACAGGCTTTCAATCCCATTTCAATTATGTTTAAATGCTAATGGGGCCGAAAAGAAGTATACATTTTTTAGTTACTTAGAGCACACTGCATATAAGGCTGGCCAATCAGACGATAAATGTCTGATCACCTCAGTTTTCGTTTAGTGTGTAGCCAGCTTAACAAGTAAAGATCACCAGTTCTGATAACCATCTATTTTGCATGCTGATATGTGCAACTTTAATCTGTTAAATCAACAATTGCAGGTTGAACCTCAAAGTAATTTTTTAAAGCAGACAGACCAGCTACATTTTTACCATAGAAATTTGCAGTGCAGGTGTATCAAGTATATCAATGGTATGAGACTTAGATCATATAACACGTTTTCCATCATTGCTATGGATCCTTATACTTATCTGATATTCTATAACTTTATCATGCTTCTCTCCCTTGAGTTGTACCTGCAAACAATTCATGCAAATAAGGCATTGCCAGTAGCCAATCATCTCTCAGATGGATACAAGAGCCCCCTCCTCTGTTAATGCCTGAGCTTGTATAGCCACCTAGTTAGTTACAGCATTCTCCCTACTTCTCCTCCCCTCCTGCTGCTCTTATAGCTGTGTGAGGCAGAGATAATGTGTGCAGTATTCAGTACAGCATGTGCATGTGTGTGAGTGCAAAGGAGATCTGATCTTTCATTCTTTTGTCTGCTTTGCAGCTGCTTTATATTTCTCCCTTCCTGCATAGAAAGTCTTTACTTTCATCTGCCTCCCAATCCTCTGGGCTCCTTAAGCAAGAAGCTCCTGCTTGATTGTACTCATAAGGATTCTGATTTGCACCAATAACACTAAAAAGAAAAAAAAATCCCTTTTCACCACAGAAGAAATATTTGATCCCAAAGTCATCATTTCCCTCTTTTTGTCCCTCTTCAATAAATCCACACAGACGACGGTGGAAAAAAAAGGCAAAGTTGTTCTCTGGGCAGTGATTCCCTAACTTTGCTGGAAAAAAAAAAAGCTGAGGAAAGCGAGCAACACACATTGGCAGATTTAAGACTTTTTCAGAGTCTGTTCCATGTGTTTAGACCATTAAGTGGATGGGGCAAGAAAAAGGGATGGGACTGCACTGCTACTGCTGCCTTGTCTATATCTCCTTATGTATCCTGTCATGTCAGATCAGCACAGGTAGGTTAAATGGTGTGTGTGTGTGTGTGTTTGTGTGTTTGTGTGTGTTTGTGTGTGTTTGTGTGTGTGTGTGTGTGTGTGTGTGTGCATCTAGCTCAACTGCATGTTTATCTTTCCTAATCACAATACAAATAAAACATCTCAACATGATTACATCACTCCATGTCATTTGTGTGACATGTCATTTTATGTACAGTATAAGTCATTGTGTAACTTTTCTGGTGTATGCATCTTTAAATAGTCTTATTATAACGCTGCCTGCACTAACAGGAATAGATGCAATTGTTTCTTATATGAAGTGTGCAAATAATTTAAAAGGTAACAGTCTTAAAACCAGCAATTCCCTGCTTCTTAGATTGCTCTGCAATTTAAAGTTTATCGCAACACTTATAATTTCATTTACTTTATGTGTATCCATAGCAGAGAGCTCTTTAGGATTGAACAATGCTATTTGTTTTGCTACCCTAACTGTGCATGGTATATGTGGGTTTGAAAAGAGAGCACCTTTAATCAGCTCCTCCATGTATAACCATATCTACATGTTATCTGCATAAAGTAGTCGTTTTGGGAAATGTTGCTATGAATTGAATGTCTACACACTGTTCAAACAATTTGCAGAATGTGTCAACTGAACACTATAACACCAAAGTATTTAACGCAATGCATGCCCAGATCCCAAGATAGACATGACTATACAGAGGTTTTGCTGAAGGCAAAATACACACAGAGCTGCTACCTGTTTCATGTTGCTGAAGGTTGGCTATTCTCTCAATGAAACAGGATGACAGTACGTATTATTGAATGAAATGTGCTCTACTATTATTGAGTCAAACTTATGTTGACATAACATTGCATTAAGTATTTTAACAATATGGAACTTGTTTAAGACATTTGCAAATCATTTCAATGAAGAATTGATAAACATGTTCATCTAAACATACAAAACTGTATGCAAATCTCATCAGTCAGATTAACAATAATAAGCTCTAATACTGTGTTGCCAACAATTAAAAATATATCATAAAAACATTGTTCTATCACATGAATGAATGAATGAATGAATGAATGAATGAATGAATGAATGAATGAATGAATGAATGAAAAGAAATAACTTCACCTGCACACAACACATTCAATGTTTCCAATTTTGTTGTTAGTAAAACAGTAAAACATAAGTAAAACAAGTATGAACCTAAAACAAAATTTTCCAAAAACAATATGTGATATATAAATTACAAAAGAACCTTAACATGATAATCAAATTAATCACTAGATGTTATTTTGTTTATATATAATTTATATATAATCATATTAATTATAATTGCTATATGCTCTTTATCTATCTATCGCTAAAAAATAATCAAACGTTGATAATGGGCTCTAATTTTTGATAGTTTAAATCTAGATTACAGCTGTAACAAAAAAGAAATGAAATATAAAACCAATAATAATAATTAATAATATTAATCAGTGAATACAAAATATGTTTAATGTAATATTAATATTATTGTTTCTTTAGACATATTTTTAAATTTTAAAGGGTCACGTGCAAAAGATTAAAGAAGAAACAAAAATAGTTGGTTACAGAAACAGATAAAATGGCTAAATAGAAGTTGGTTGATTTTGCTACAATCTATAATAAACCTTGATGTAAATGTCACTTCATGAGGCTACTGCACATATTCCCTCAGGGGCTGGTCCAAAACAGGGATTTAAATTGCAATTTTCACTTTGAATGCATAAAATACAGCTCTTGGGTAAGCATACATCATAATATATTAAAGTTAACTTGTTGGTTAAAGTGAAAGTCTATTAATGCTTTAACTTAATTAGTGATTAACACTACATGCTCTAAAACCCATCAGTTATCAGCTTAGCATTTGCATGCAGGGTGAATACTTTTCGTTATTAAACACAGGTACCGACCAGCTTTACTTTTACACTTTTTAGACCTGGACTAGGCAATAACTGAATGCTGTTGACAGCTGTTGACTTATGAAACTTGCCACCCCCCGTTGCAACTCAGCATGGTTTCACCCAAGTGTAACTTTCCTCCTGATTCCCTCTTATTTTCAAACTCCTAATCCAGTCCATAATTACAGATAATTTGAATAAACTTTCAACGGAAATAGTGACACAAATAACTATCATAAATTCAACCACATAAAGGTATATTAAAAACAATTTACTTAAATGAGCAAAACAAATAGATCACGGTCTTGATTTGCTATTAAATGTATAAATATTGTATTTCCTGTTTGTTTACTCTATTATAAATTAATACATATTGGAATGACCTATGACTTTTAAATAATATTGATGTTATCATTTAAAGGTCATTTTGTCTCTTCTGAATGGGATGAGGAATGGGAAGTTGTGTTTCCATCACTCTGGGGCTCGCAGGAATCAAGACAAGGAAGAAGGAGCTTTGTGGTATCAGGAACTTATGACGCTGATAGAAATCGTAGCAATGAAGACCTTATATCACCAAATAATCAGGCTGCTATTAGTTCACGGGAGGTACGTTCTGTATCATCTCTGTCATCTACTCCAACATACATTCAACAACAAGTTGATCGAGCCGAGGAGCAATACGAAGAACATGAGTCTCATGAGTTTTATCATTTTTCACCATTTCCTTGGTTTTTGGGTGGAAAAAATATAAATACATCTCCGCCTAGTGTGTCTTCACCTTTTTCAGTTCCCCCTTCAGGCAACTCTAACAGATCCACTCAGCAACCAGTAGAAACTAGTGGAAAGTTAAAAGTTAAAATATCTGCATTTGGAAAGGACTTGTATCTATTATTGAAGAAGGACAGTCGTTTTTTGTCTCCAGGTTTTGTCATTGAAGAACGAAGGAGGGACAGGAGAGAACCAATAAATGCTGAAAATATAGAAAGAGACTGTTATTATAGTGGTACTGTTCTGCGCAATCGTGGCTCCTTTGCTTCTTTCAGCACATGTGGTGGTCTGGTGAGTATATATTTTATTGATAAATTTAAGTTTTGATTATTTTAGTATGTATTTCTTACATAGTCAAAAATGACCTGTGAAGTAACTACAGTTCATTGTATGTAAATGCAACTAACATGTTGGTGGGAAATATTATTTATGTTAGTGATAGGATGAAATTTGCCTCCCCTGGTTTTGCCCAGGTATAATGATCCTCATAATTTCCTCTTATATTCAAACTCTTCATCCAGTCCATTGTTACTGCTTTGTGCATTGTATCTAGAACCTTAAATTGCATTATTTCATGCCACTAAAATAAAGCCTTTGATGGAACTGTCCAAAGCCAGCAGCATCAGTTGGAGGTTGGTCACAGACATCCATTTATGTGCGTGCATCCTTAGCTTAAAACTCTTGCATTTTAAGTCTCCCACCATGACAGGGTGATCCCCCCCATTTTAAATTTAAATTAACCTCCAACCTGTTTGAAAAAACAAGTTTAGTGCATACATGGCGGAGAGTGTGCAAATAACGGTATCTCCCAATCATCCTGTTCCCACTACCCTACAGATTGAAAGAATAACTCTCTAAATGTTGTTCATTTTTTTTAGTGCTCCATTGGCTTATTAATGGCCAAAAATATTCATAGAAAAGATCCAATTGCCTATTAGCTTTTTGATTATATATGACTGCTGTTAAAATGTCTTACCAGAAATTATTTAGTTCTTTTTATTTTTAGTGGTAGTGTAAAACTTGGTACACACTATACAGTTATCAGGAAGATCACTTTGGGCTGGAATCCAGACCTGATAACGCCAGGCCACTTACGCACACTAAGTGCGCCCTCCAGATGTTACGCTAGGTTTACGATAGCAAGATTTGTGCGGAATTCAGTTCCGTACGAGCCTATTTGAGAATAAATGGGCTGTGCTTCTCCTCTGCACACTCGTGTGGATCAGCGAACATACGGATCGCTGATCCACATGATTGATTTAAGGCAGGCATGAGAAAGAGCATGCACTCTCCTCTCTCTGTCCTATTCTGCACTTTTATTTTCTTAATTGGGTGTGCTATAAATCATCCCTATGGCCATCTTCATTCTTAATAAACCCCAATTTACCATAAGACATTATTTGATTATTCAATTATCAGAAGATCGTTACCCTTATAAAAATGACTCCGTACAGTGTGGTTTCCTATACCCAAAGTCTCAAACAGTTCTCCATGTGTTGATATCCTTACCCCCAATTAAATTACCATCTATAGGGGCCCCTATTTACATTGGGTTTCTAGTGTACACCACTCATGTCCAATGATTTGTATGTATGTGTATGTATGTTCTCACACATGTTTTAACCATATCTGTTGAAATAGATTTTTTATGTAATAAAAATGTTCTTGTCTGTACCAGCGCTCCCACTCTCTATTCTATTAGTTTAACTCTTCGTTGGGAGGTGGTTCTCCCACAGAGAGCAGCGGTTCTGACAGTTAATTTGTTTACATTCTATATATATTTTACTGTTGGTGGTTCAATGTGACTACATTAATCCAGATTGTTATATTCCTTCTAGGATTTAGTAAATGCTGGTTATCGAGTATTTCACAAATTTTTTTTGTTTTGTTCTAAATAAAACAATGCCAGGGAAAATCCACACATCATATGTACAGGTATGAAGGTTGTGAGGTAACACACTGAGGATAATTTACTGATTCAGCTAAGGTCATGTTGTTGTGTATTTGAGCCCACCTAGAGATTACCCATTGAAGTACAGTAATGACCAATTCAAGATAAGAGAATGCAATTAAAGTAAATATTTAGACTCCTCAATTTGGAAGAGTGGAAGAGTGGAAACAGGAGCAAGGTTCACCACTGTCGAACAAAGTTTGTTTTAAGGATCATTATTGCAAAATGCAGTCGGTCATTCTTTAAAAACCCTGCTAGGTCCCTTACACATTAATGATTTATTGTCATCCAAGTCTTCTTTTTTAGCAGTATAACTTCTGCACATACTTGTAAACTATTGTAAATGAAACAGAGAACTAGGATTAAAGATGCGATGTTCTAAATAGTAGAAATTTACAGATATCCTTAGACAGGTGCTATGACATTCTACTAAAGTGTGCTACATCTATAAATATTACATGTGTCCTTAAGTAGGGATTACAAAGCCCTCCATAGGGTGCAATGAATCTGAGGCAGTGGGAGTACCCGCACCGATGTCATTGAGAAGTAGAGACAGTTGAAAGTTCCTTTTCGGTTGTCTATATTTCGAATGGCAGCCATTTTAGATTTTTTTAATCAATGGGTGGGTATGTGATCGGCATACTCACCCATTCATTTCCGGAAGCACCACCGCCAGACCACCGGAGAAGTGAGTAACCTCTCCGGGGACTTTTAGACTTAGGGGGAGGGTTATGGTTAGGCTCTGGGGAAGGGAGGGTTAGGGTTAGGGCCATGGAAAGGGAAGGTTAGGGTAGAATCAGGCTGCAGGAAAGGAGGGTTAGAGTCAGGCTGTGGGCAAGGATTAGGGAGAGGGTTGGGGTTAGAATCCTCACTTACCTTTTCGAAGCACCATCGAGGCAGAAGCAATCGTTTTCCCAGCCAGTTTGAAACGTCCCACGCCCATCTGAGGGCATTTAGGGGCGCTAGTGTTTATGTTCATATGAAAAAAATGTTTGTGTTTCCAATTAGAGAAGTGGATTTCATGATGTCACAAATTTGTCTTTATAATAGTCACTAAAGCGTCAAAAATCTTATTTTCAGAAAGCCACAAAATCAAAGCATATGTCTTTTGTTAACAGGTCAAATGAAAAACCTGAAAAAAAGTGTAAAAAAAACCCCCTGTTTATAATGTTAGTTGTTTAACACAATATTGTTTGGAAATAAATGACTAGTTCTAACAGTTATCTAAAAAAACAAAGTGAATCTTATTGTGTTCTAAAAGTCAAGTGTTGGTTTTTTCTTTTCTGTAACTAGACGGTTAGGGCCAGATTGAATTAGCCGCGATGACGGGAAAAAGTACGCGCTGCGCTTTTTCCTGTCATATACGGTATGGAAATTAGGTGAATTTTTATGCGCACCTCTATGGGGGTGCGCATAAAAGTCACGCAAATTTTTTGGGCGTAATTAGCTTTGCACTGCAAAATACGCTGCTGCAAAGCTAATTTAATCTGGTCCTTACAAACAATTGAAATTTTTTATCTTTCCGGGTGATTATTTATTTATTTTTGTTTGTTTCAAAAAAGTTATAAGGCGCCATATTTATCCCTTACATGGATAACAATTTTATACAGAATTATCATTTTTAGGATTACATCTATTTTCATTTCAAAATATCAGATTCATTTAAAGTTCTTATTCAAAAAGAAATGAAAACTGTTTTTATGTAAGTCAGTTCACTTTCAAAGTTGTTTGCAAACATTGGGCCTGATCCAGAACAACGCATCGGAGCGAATTTACGCGTGGCAAAGACGTAAAATCGCCTATTTCTAAGTACTGTGCATGCGCACCATAGAAAATACGCTTATTAGCATAGCGTAATTGTGAACGTATGGGCCATTCACGTAATTGTCACGTAAATACTTACGTGTGGGCATGCCAATTTTACATGAGTCAACATTAGCGTAGCGTAATTGTGAACGTATGGCCCATTCACGTAATTGTCACGTAAATACTTACGTGTGGGCGTGCCAATTTTACGTGAGTCAACAATACGTTCGAATTACGTGAAGTAGGTGGAGGTTTGTATGGAAAGTGTACAGTATGGGCGTGCTAAGCGGCGTATGTTCACGTAGGCTATACATCCGTTAGCGGACGTATGCTGTTACGTGAAGTTTATTAGTGCAGATAAGGCTACAGGAAGTTTTTTGCCCCTGCTAGTAATGGTTTATATAGAATTTATATAAAAGGTTGAATGATGAGAAATTCTCACCAGCTTGAGGTGTTTGAACTGAATAAGCTGTAGTTACTGTTAGCTACAGTATGTGTTGGAGCTGCACCTAGTTCAGTAAAAGGCTTACAAAAGGTAACTATCCAATACTGTCCTGGAAAAATGAGTAAGGATATACTTTCTGTACAAGAGATTATTTAGTCTTTTCAGTGCACAATTTTGGATGAAGTACAAATATTATTCAGATGACCAGAACCTGGAATGTCAATGACACACATCGCATGTCAGGTGATTTTATCCTTGGAATTTTCTTTGTCAATGCATAGGCTCTTTACAAAAGTCAGTTTATTTTGGGGTTTATTTTGTAATATGAAGCAAGGGACTAAATTAATGTAATTACCATCAGCAGCTAGGAGAATGGGGCTGTGGAGAAGTCCAATTCCCTTTCACCATTTTGGCTGCAGGGATGGACGTCTTAGGGTTAGGCTGCGAGGAAGGGAGACTTAGGGTTAGGCTGCGGGGAAGGGAGACTTAGGGTTAGGCTGTGGAGAAGCAGGGCTAGGGTAATGGAAGGGGAGAGTTAGGGTAAGGGTTGGGGTTACATTCATACTCACCATTCGCCGTTCCATCTTCTTTCTTCCGTGGATCAATTGATTCTCCTCTGCAGGGTAGAAGCAATCGATTTCTCAGATAGAAAGCGGCCCATTCGCAAAAAAAAAAAACTGCACACAAGAAAATCATATATTTAAAATTATTTAACTATACGTCTCTCTTACAGTAATAGACCATGTTTTTCTTATATACCAGGAACTATGGATCGAATGTAAACTTTTGATTTTTATGCACACAAATCACAGAGCAAACGATTCAGAGGGATCTCCTATTGCCGGAACACACTATCCAGATATCCATGTGTGAGCCTTTTTGGGCTCATTGGGCCGTATTCAGAGATCTGTTTGCTAAAAGTATGCAATTATACGCACGGACGGTGCAAGGCAGCACCCATGACACTCCCCTCACATGGATGGGTTGATGGTGACTTTTACGAGCCTCGGCCCCCTTATCTTTAAGTGTGCAGTTCCGTGCGTATAATACTTCAGAACGTGTGTATCTAACTAACCGCGCCCACACTGCGCCCTCAAACGGTCATTTAAATGCCCCTCCCACCCACTTTCACGTATCTGTCTCCGGGCAGATTATAACCACGCCCCTCTGTACGTATTTTCTCACGTGCGATTCATATCTCATCCAAACTCAGTAACCTTCATTCTGCTGGTGTATGACTGACCTGAGTATGTGTAGTGTAGGCAACATATTGTACATCAGTGTTTCCAAATGCAAGGAGAAGTGAATTAAAGATGGAGATGACTGATGTCCCCACTTCTGCCCAATACAGTAATGTAACAAAAAATAAAAATAAAAAAATAAACACTTATGGAGATATCAAAATGCCTCCAAATGCATGCAGTAGTATTATGTAAACAGATTCAGACCTTACGGAATTTAGGCAGGTGTAGGGGATGGGCCGCTTTATTGAACGGAACTAAGTTCCATATGCCTGGAGATACGTAGTGTAACATCTGGCATGCACCCGGTGTCAAAGGGGGTGATTGAGCCTCCTCTCCATCACCCCCTTTGGTGAACTAGCTAAAAATGTAAAATCTGTTTAAGGTGTGTGGCTGCACAGCATACAGTTTATTAATAGGGACCGACAGAGGAGCCACAGACAGTGCTCCTCCTCCACAGCTCCCTCCCATCTGAATGACGCTGGCCTGACACCAAGGTCGCGTCAGCGTCATTCAGTAAGCAGAGTGTGCACCGCAGTGGAACACAGAAGATCCAGAAGAAGAGATTCAGGGACTAAAACATCAGCAGAGCCAAGGTAAGTGAGCTGTAAATAAGAGGAAACATACAAGTGTCTTTAATATTAGCTGGCAACATACAAGGGGGGCTGCAATGATGGTTGAAGACATATAAGGGGACTGGAAACATATAAGGGGGGCTGCATTGATAGCTAGGACATACAAGGGGAGGATAGCTAAAAACATATAAGGGGGAGAATTTTGGGTGGCTGGAGCCTGAACACACTAAAGGGGTAACTTTTTCACCTTATCCAACTATGTAAATACATTTAGGCATTGTCATTGAAGGATGTCATTTTAATTTTGCTCCTTTGTCAGTACTTTTTCATTGAGTAATATACAGGATGTATGAATTATGAGAAACAATACAAAAATGTACATGGGGGTGACACCATGAGTTGCCGAACAGGGTGACACCAACTCTAGTAACGCCCCTGATGTGTACATACACATAAAACTACATCAGCTAACAACCAACATCCAGTTTTGGATATATACTAGGGTGGCATATTTATTCATCATTATACAGGTGACACTGGCATATTTTTGTCCAGTAATTACTAGCATATCAATAGTTATTTTAAAATGTATAGGATAACATAATACAAAATATAACATACTGAAAATAATGGAAGGCAGCATAGCCTTGAACAAGAACATTAATGTAAATGACACACAGCTGGCATGTGCTAATAACAGAAACAGATTCGGGGAACTGAAATCCACTGATAATATTTCAATGAGAAACTCATTGTAAAGAAACAGATGTATCCATACACAGACTATAATGTACATGTGATGACAGAAATGAATGGCCCTGGAACAAATGTTTGATTTTAAAGCAGATGTATTGTAAGCCACTTTAACAACAATGCGGTAATTGTGTTAAGAGAATTGTTTTATAAGTGCTTTACATTGTGTATCTACTTAAATCTATACAAATAGAGAGTGTTATAATAGTCTAAGGAACAGATTTACTAAGCTGCGTATTTGGAAAAGTGGAGATATAGCCCATAACAACCAATCAGATTCTAGTTAACATTCTCTAATATGCGCTAGAATCTGATTGGTTGCTATAAGCAACATCTCCATTTTTCTAAACCCGCAGTTTAGTAAATCTGGCCCAGGGACTGAATCAGAGTTGGAAGCAACAGCTAAAAAAAAAAGGGAGCAAATCTGCACCTGGGCAAAATCGTGTTAAACTGAAGCCAAAGTTATATTTAAAATGTGAATACAGAATGAGTTGGAAGGTTCTGTAGCTTAACTTTATTAATTAGATTTGAAAAATAAATGGGCAACATCTCCACTTTTCCAAACCCACAGCTTAGTAAATCTGACCCTAGGACTTTGTATATGTTCAGATAAGATATGGTAATTTATATGTACCAATCTGAACATCACTTAATTAACATTAATGTTAATGAGGATCATGCTACAAAACAAATAATGATTTATTGTTTGAATGGCTTTATGTCTATGTATTAGGCGACTAGGCTCTCATTATTGTCTTGGAGTGCAGCAAGACCGTTTTTACGATGGTCGTAAGCGTAAAAACGGCCATTCGTACTTACTGCGCATGCGCGAGGCAGATGTTACGCTCATCTTAAGCTCAGAAATTCTTAGCGTATGGGCCTTGATTGTACCACTTTCATAACTACACTCGAGGGGGTGTGGCTGCCATACAATTTTCGTAAATACGCACCGAGGGCGGGGTGAGGCATTTAAATCGTACAGTATGGGCGTGCTAAGCGTCATAACTACGCAAGGAGCTTATGGCCGCCCGCGGTTACGATCAGAAAAGTTAGGGTAGGGTTTGCTGGGCGTAAGACGGCAAGAGTAAATACGAACAAGGGGAGTGCCTATGGGAGTGCATTGTAGGCACACTGGCATAAATATGCTGCGCACATGAGCGTTTCATGAGCGTAGATCTGGATCAGGCCTTTTGAGAGAGCAGTAATAGACTAATAATAGTATTAGTAATAGTATTAGACTAATAGTTACAGTGGGATGTATTCAGACTTAACCTTCGCAGACATACGCTTGCCACGTGCATAAATTGGTGGATTTTAGCAATCTGCGCAAGTGTGTCACAGATGTTACAAATTGGATCTCACTATCGGGCGTCTGTACCATTTGCATATAAGTGCACAAAGGGGCGTGCCAAAAAAACGAATCCCGGAAATACGCTGGAGTTAGTGAATGTAGGCGGGGTGAGGTATTTAAATCGTACAGTATGGGCTGGGTTACCTTGTTACGTCGCATTAGTACAAACGGGCAGGCGTCGTAACGCTGGGAAAAGTTAGGGTAGGGTTTAGTCGGCGTAATAAAATGAAAGTAAGGGGAGTATCGGGGGAGTGCAAAGTTTTTACGTTGAACGCTAATACGCTCCACGCTCATTCGTAGGTCTGGATCAGGCCCATTGAATGGAACTTACTCATTGTTGATCAATTACATTGTGAATACATTTCCATGTGAAGTCTCTTCCTGGTGGCACTAGGTAGGGATTCCAGACTTGGCATTCATACACAGCATTCAGGCTTCCATGCTGGCAGCTTTTCTGACGGGGTTGGAATATGTACAGTGTTTGCGCATGTTAGGAGGGAGTAGGTAGGGCAATTGTACAGTAAGGGCCTGGTTAATACTTTATGCATGATTCTCATTGATGAACCTGCTCAATAGATCACTTTGCATCACTTCAGTGACAACTGCCAACATTCCAGTCCAATGGCAACATTTTAATTTTACTATCCCCTTCCTGTAACCCTAACCTTAACCCTCTCCTCTCTGGATCCTAGCTCTAACTCTCCCCTTACCTTAACCATCTTTGTCCTGCTGCCTAACCTTAACCCTCCCTACTCCACTGCCTAACCTTAACCTGCACTGTCCTGCAGCCTGGCCTAAAAACTCCATTTTCTGCAGCCTAACCCTAATAGGGAGGCTATTCTGCAGCCTAACCCAAACCAGAACAGATACCTTGTCAATATAAGAGCATTTGACGTGGTAGCTGTTCCAGGATTGAAATGTTCTCTATTGTAAGGGTGACAGCTGTTATGATACAGCTGAAAGTTTTGTTTCAGCTGTATAATTATGAAGTGCAGTGGCAGCTACATCACCCTATGATCTGTTGGACAGGTACATAAATGTTAAGGTAGGGTCCTGGTGTTGGAAGTCCTGTGAGTGTAAGTGGAGTTGTCTTTCCTTTCCTTTCCTGCAGGGCTTAGGATCCCGCAGCAAACTGCCATTGGAACTCTGCTGTCGCTGCTGCAGGAGCTCCAACCACAGCAGTAGCGGCAGCCAAGTTCTAGATACGGCCCTTAGTCTGGAAACCTAAAAGCGGATATAGCGAGGTAGCCTGCAGAATTCAGGGTACAGTTTTACGCTAAACTGCTTCAGTAAGACAGGTACTTTTACAACAAGTCATTCCAAAGTGTCCAATTCATTTCTTGTAGTAGGTGTTTAGAGATGGCGCATTGGCACTCAGAGTTGGTCTGATTATCATTACCATCTGAGGACAGCTTTCCAAAAGCATTGTGATGATTATCAGTGTCTTAACAATTGACTTGATCCAGAACCACGAGCGTTGACTGTTGTGGTCGAACTGCGCATGCTCATAGCGGCGGTTACGAATCAGAATGCATTACGCACAGAATTGAGGTCCATACGTCCAGTTTCTCCATCCACAAGGCGTGGTGATACATATGGAAGGGCGGGCAGAGGCATTTAAATTGTACCCTGTGGGCTGGGTTGACCACAATAAGACAGTCTGCATACACAGTGTTATGTGCAGAGAAGTTAAGGTAGGGTTCTGAACATGTAAGTCAGAATGAGGTGGGTGCTGGAGGTTCATTATGCTCATATGTGCAGTAAATGGCCATTGACTGGACAGGACACACACATCACACATTCAACACAATAAAGACTCGGACAACAGAATGTCATTTAAAATAGGGGGCATAGTTTATTAATGTAAATGATTCAGACTATGAATTTGAAAAGGTGGCGGAACCAGCCGGTGAGGGGTCAGCTAAAAGGAGGATGCATCGTAATGGAGGGCAGGAAATCCCTGCCCTCGGCGCACTGGAGGAAATGGTCAACATAAGCACACACCCCTGTCATACTGCGTACCCCCTGGGGGGGAACCGAGGAGGCAAACTGGGACACTAGTGTGCCTTCCCTGAATCATACCTCTTGCACTAGGCAAGCGCCATAAATTGCTGACCACCCCACCGCTACCGCCAAAACTGATGCCCCAACTGAAAGAAAATACATGTTAGAAATAAACTAAAGGAAGGGAGGGAGGGCAGAAACTACCAGAAGGAGAATGAAACCCAGACCCCTAGTACTTATATAACCTTACTAAGACCCACCCCCCAAAACGAATCCTATTGGCTAACCCTATGACTGACAGCTAACCCGCCCCTCCCCCCCTTGCATGTCTGACCTGCGTGCCTGCACAGCCTGGCGTTTATTTTCCCTCATGCCTAATTGGCATTTGCTCCTATAAAGCTCTGTGCTTGAGGATTTTGGTTCATATTGATAAAATAAAATAAAAATCTCAACATTTTTTTATTGTAGATATAGACACATTTTTCTGTTCATATAGACTTAAAACAGTTGTGATGTAAAGTTTGGATACATTCTTTTGGAGTAATGTATTAGAAAGGATGTCTCAAAAAGATTGGGGGTGGGGTAGATATTGACCAAGTGCAGAATAGTCTGGTATGCATTTATTTTTCAGTACTTTGTATGATTGAACCTTTCGTGGAATTTGAAGACACATTCTGTGAAACAAACAGCAGTTTCATGTCATAGAATTCATTTTACTGAGTATCCTTCAAACTAGTTTACCATGATCAGTGGTTGCTTTAACATAGTAAATGTATAACATATAAAACATGATTGCCGACTCTCCCAGAATTTCCGGAAGACTCCCGGAATCCTGGGAGATCTCCCATACTCCCGGGAGAGCACCCTTTTCTCCCGGAAACGATACAATGTCTGGGAATAATACTATTTCTAGAGTTACATAAAAATTTTGCAATGCATTTAATATAACTATAGAAATAGTATTATTCCCAGACACTGTATTGTCACATACACAGCGCCTGGTCCGCTGCATCTAGACACTGTGTATGTGTTGCTATGGGAACACAGCACCATTGTCAGTGTGATGCTGACGTATTCATATCAGCGTCATTCAGAAGCAGAGGCGCCGCAGAGGACAGAGAGTGAGGAAGAAGAGAGGGGAAAACATAAAACAGATAAGAAACCTAAAAAAGCTTATTAGGGGTTAAAGTATGGGGGAGAGGGGTAATGTGTGGTTATAGTATGTGAGGGGTAATGTGTGGTTATAGTATGTGGGGTTTAATGTATGGTTATAGTATGTGGGGGTAATGTGTGGTTATAGTATGTAAAGGGGTGGGAGTAATGTGAGGTTATAGTATGTGAGGGCTAATGTGTGGTTTTAGTATGTGGGGGTTAATGTGTGGTTATAGTATGTGGGGGGGTAATGATGGTTATAGTATGTGGGGGTAATGTGTGGTTATAGTATGTAAAGGGGTGGGAGTAATGTGAGGTTATAGTATGTGAGGGCTAATGTGTGGTTTTAGTATGTGGGGGTTAATGTGTGGTTATAGTATGTGGGGGGGTAATGCGTGGTTATAGTATGTGGGGGGTGCAGGGCCGTCTTAATAGAATTGTAGGCCCTGGGCAAAGCAATTCACAGGGGCCCCTACCTACCCATTCACAGAAATAAAAATGTCCCCCAGTATTCCCAAATCATCACTCCAGCCCCTCATCATGTGTCTCCAGACCCCCAGTTCACCATCATGTCTCTGCAGCCCACCACCATGTGCCTCCAGTGCCCCAAATCCTCATTATGTATTTGCAGCCCCCAGTATTGCACAACATATCTCTCTAGCTCCCCAGTTCCCTATCATGTCTCTCCAGCTCCCCATTATGTCTTTCCAGACCCCAGTATTCCATAGCATGTCTTTCCAGATCCCCATTATGTCTTTCCAGTCCCCCAGTATTCC
>WWET01001881.1:200121-210888 GCA_011038615.1 Limnodynastes dumerilii | reverse complement strand
CCCCCCCCCCCCCCCCCCCCCGGGTGTACGGATTTTCCATAAAAAATTGTTGGAGGGTACCTCTACCCCTTGGCTGGGATGGCACTTGCTAAGGGCACCAGCCATGGGGATGCTCTATGAATGAACCCTGTCTCTGCTCTTCTATGGCAGCAGGAGACAGACAAGGCTGCCTATTTGCTGTGTGCTGTCTGCTCAAGTGTGGAAGAGGAGGCAGGAAAGGGAAATTGCAGCATTGGAAAGAGGAGAGAAGTCACAGGAGAGGTAAGAGACCCCTAAACTGTGTAAGGGGGTTAGTTGGTAATTGCACTTGTAAAACTGCATGCATGAAGGTTTCACAAAACTAGGGTACATGGTTTGCAGATACAGTATGTCAGATGTAATATACACTCAACTGACTAAAATGCAGGGAAAGTGCATTGTCATATGTAAAATTGCTAAGTGATTGGACACTATTGTGCACAAGCTGTCAGTGAGTGACTGTCCTATTGTGCTGAATCAGGTAGTTACAACCTTTTATAGGACAGCAGGAAAATGTTACACTCAACAAAAGGGCACCAAGCTTAATGCCATATTGGTTGTTAAATAATGAGGCTCCGTCCATTGAAAGTGGAAATTTTTTAGAAGGATCACCACTCCCTTATATTGCCAGGGATGCCCAGATACATAGATACACCCCTGCCTACTAATATGACATCAGTCCTGTTTCATTACCTTGAATGAAAGGGATTGAACATATTAGCTAGTTACATGAATATACTGGTATCTTGTATGGAATCAGCATATGCCAATGTCTATTGCTATGTATGTATGTATGTATTTATGTATGTATATATGGTTTCTATAAAATAAATATATATATATAATTGGAATAACTTAGGACCTGTTTTTGCATAGCGTAATGGAGTCTCTGAGTGCATCTCTTCAATCTTTGCTACCTGTTCTCTTCCATATCCTGTGTAATATATATATATATGTAGCAAAAGAAGCGGCACTCAGAGGTTTTTGAAAATAATGCAAATACTCAGAGCTTGGTCCGATGTTTCAGTTTTACTCAACTTTCTTCAAGGACAAAATATGTAACAGACATGGACATAGACAACCTTATATATAGCTTACCTTCCTGTGGTAAACTACCTCCCACCAACCCCACACGTGCAGGAGAACGCGTTGTACACCCGCGCACCGCCTCCAGAAACCGGAAGTACGTGCAACGGGATGCGCCCCCTGTTGTCATGGAGATAACAAGTGTAAACAATCCCACGTGAAAGCAAACATAGAAAAAAAGAACACAGAGCACTATATAGATCAGACAACCGAACGGCATGACATACTCCAGTACCAAAACACAAGGGGCTGGGAGAGAACATTTTACAAGAGCATAATAGAAAAAACTTAAGCGCAGCTAATGCACATAGTGTTAAATGGGTACACAAAGCCATCTTAAAGACGCATACTCATGTGGACAAATGTCACAAACATAAGCTGAACAAACATATACCAAAAGGTATATAACCTTGCTCCACCCCCAATTACGGCTGGTAATCACCTGTAAAAGCAAATATTCAAAAAACTGCAACAAATTATAATGTAAAGGCTGTTCGTTTTTGTTTAGTAACAACAGTTTAGTAATAACATTTCCTAAAGTAAAAATAATGTCATTTATAAAAAATCTATTTGACATGATATCACCAAAACATAGCTTGGCATCCATAAGGAGTCAAATGTCCCAGTTACATTTACAATTTGTAAAGTGATAAAACTATAAGTTTAATGCTGTGTGGTATGCTGATCGCTTCAGATCATGTTGTAAATGATCTTAAAGAAAGCTAATGCATGTGTTGGTCTGTGAATGTGGAATGTGTGCCTGCCTGTCAGGTTGACGTATGGAATGCTAAGAGAATTAAAGTTGTATTTCAGTTCTAGTAGTTCACAGCTACTGCAGTTGTCAATATGATGTCCTGCAGTCACTAACACGTGGACTTTGACCATTTGTTGCTTCTTAGTTATTAAATTAAAACAGTGATATCGTTAAAAAAAATATATCCATAGATTGGTCTTCTACAGTATTTGATATGGGCATCATTTACATTTTAAACAGAAGGATAATTTCTTTGGTTGTTTCCAGTTTAGTAAGGGGACACTAGAAGACATAAGAAAGAGTGATGAACGCTATTAAAGAAACAATAATCCAATAAACGTGTATGTTTTGTTTTTCATATATACAAAAAAGACTTATCCTTCGCAGGATAGCTGGTCTGTGCATTACCAGAAAAAAAACAGGTTCCCTATGAAATGTGATTTTTGAATATCAAATTGTTTATTCCACCTCTAGTATTCTGCATGTGTATATGTTTGATTGTATATTTCATTTAGACTGGATATTTACTGTATGATGCTCAGGTCGAGTCGAATGTTGGTTTACATGTTAAGATTTTTTATTGTAATACTATTTTATAACATTTGCGGTGTTGTATCATATAGTTTGAGACTTTATCCAGCGCTTTTTATATTCTTAGTAAGGGGACACCTAGAATTTTCCTCTACCGTCGTTATCATTGGCAACATTGCCTTTTAATAAGGAACCAAAAATTCAGTATCATTAAACATACATCTTACAGAAATGGCATACATCATGACATAAAAAAATAACTGAAATGAAATGAAAGCAGTTAAACAAATAAGAGAATTAGATTGACGTGACATGGAATGATTTTATTTTTCCATTTATTGAAAAATACAACAAAACAATAGTAATATACTGAATGGAAGTAAGGATCCTTAAGTAGGGTAAAACTGGAGGGATGTCTAATGATTATCATGTCAGTCACATGATAATCATCAGACAGCTCCGACATCTCACCATTGTGTACTGTCCAACAATCAGAGCCGTAACCAGAGATTTCAGCGCCAGGGGCAAAAAGAAAAAATGGTGCCACGACCCTAAATTCCAAGGCAATTTAACCATAAATATTAACTTATTGGTACCCCTTAAGAGCTGTGTCCTGGGCATCCGCCCCGGACGTACACCCCTAGTTACGGCCCTGCCCACAATACTCCTACTTTTGCAAGATAAGCAATTTTTCTGATGTCTGTAGCAGGGCTCAAAGTAAGGGGGTATACGGCTGTATACGTCACTTTTCCAACTGATTTAATTGAAGAGCTATACATTTCCATTCACTTCTGTTATTTCTGTATTTTCATACCGCCACTTCTAAATGTCCATACCGCCACTTCTAAATTTCCAATTCAACCACTGGTCTGTAGAAAGCTTCAGTGTGTACTGACACATGATCTTCACTGCAGTGATCCCCATTCATATTTCTCCACATCATTTATTGGAACAATTTCTGAAATGATCACCAGGAAACTAGGGAGCAGTGAGTATGGGTGTAGGGGGGGGGGGGTATTGTTAAGCAGGTCAAGGCTACAATAGTGATGTTGGATTGTCACTAAAAACTTCAGTGTTTACCCTGCTTTAAGTTAATCTACATGATAATTGTGTCTAATAGTAGATAATTGTATATTGTGTAGTGTATAGCAGGCACTGATTGGTTGGAATGCTGACAAAACAGTGCAATCTGGCATAATTGGATTGTGTTGCATGAACCATCTGACCAGTGCTGAGTCATTCCTGTTATGATTGGCACAGGGTGTGTGGGCTACAGCCGTGATGATGATAATTATTCTAAAGTACATGTAGAATGGGCATTTCAACCCTACATCCACATAGCTCCACATAGTAAAATGATGCTCATGTAATGCATTTGTGCCCTTTAAAAAAAACTCCTTTGCAATCTTTGCATGAGACAAAAAGCGAGCCATAAAATACTGTATTATTAGACAACAACCACTTATTCCATAGTATATCACAGAGAGTGCTGCATGTTGTGTCATGCTGTATGCTTCACCCCACTGAGGGGGTCATGTGATGCCCCAAGACAATGAAATAGGAAGCTGTTTTATCTCTTACAAAGACGCCTGCCGGGGATTTTACATTCTGCTGGGATTACTGTCACTATTCCAAATGCCTTATGTTACTGCCTATAGCTGAATCTTGAGAAGTGTTATTAGCACTAGTTATTCCTAAAATGTTTCCTAGCGTGTGGCACAGGTTGAAGTTCTGAAAATACTACCTTAAGTTTGCGGCCCAGGTCCCTGAAACCATTCTTATGGACACCCCATCTCCCTCTAACCCGGTTATTGGTACCAACATGCACCAAGACAGCTGGGTCATTCCCAGCCGCTCCCAACAATCTGTCCACGCGATCCGCGATATGTCGAACTCGAGCACCAGGAAGACAGCTCACTGTTCGGCATGCAAGGTCCCTTTAACAGATTGCCCTATCTACCTTCCTAATAATTGAATCCCCTACTACCACAATCTCCCTAGGTCTCTGATTACTTTTGGTCCCCTCTAAGTCTGAGAGACTGTTCCCCTGGCTGCTAGAGGAAGCAGTCTCACACAGCCCTGCTGCTACTGAACAGGCTTCCACAGTATCTTCATCCAATCTGGCAAATCTACTGGGATTGCTTAGCTCAGAACTGGCCTGCCTCTTCCTTCCCCTGCCACCCCTTCTAACTGTTACCCAGCTGCCTACCTGTGCATCCTCTTCTGTCTGTGTTCCACCCGGCTCAGCTAAAGCATCAACAGTGAGCTGTAGACTCAAGATTTGCAATCTTCCTCAATGTTGCAATGGTCTGCTTTAGATCAGTTACCTGGGCTTCCAAAGAGACCAAGTGCTCATATTTCTCACAGAGGAATTCACATTGGAACACTTGCTCCAAGTGTGCATATATATGACAAGACATGCATTGAGTGAAATTTTCAATCTTGCTCCCACTCATTATTATGTATAACTTATTCCCTCTTGACCTACAGTGTATTTGAAACTACTAACCTTAGCTAGTCTGGTCCTGCTTTAATCTCCTTTCTTGTTTAAACTCCTTCCTGGTTTTAACTCTGCACTTCAAAAAAACTGCACTTAAAATAAAAATACAATTGCAAGCTCAAAACAATCACTTCCCAGCTCCTGTTTAAATAGAGCTCTTACTAGCAGCTGTATCTGAAAATCTAATCACCACACCCACTGTGTATATTTAAAGTTTTTTAATGTTATGATTGATTGATTGATTGATTGATTGTTTGATGAAGTAGTTGTTATATAGCCCCAGTATGTTACATAGGGGACCTGATTCAGAGTTTCAGTGCTCAAAGGGTATAATATACCCCAATGACAATACACCTGTCATTAGCGTTGGGATGTCCTGCATGCAGGACATAGTTTGCGTCGTCTGTATAGGGTTTTTTTTTTCCAAGGCCACCCCCCGGATTAAAAGCTTACAAGACTGGACCCCCATCAGAGCAGGTAAGTATGTTTTTTGTTTTTTTTTCGGAGCCATCTTATGGGCATTTTTTTTATATTTTTATTTGGAGGGGCACATGTGGCAATTTTCATTTTTTAAAGTATGTGGGCACTGTATTAAATTTTTTTAAAGAACAGGGACAGGAATATTGCATTTATTTTATTTATTTAGATTTTGAAGAGGCACATGTGGCTATATTTTTTTATTTTTTATGTGGGCACTGTACTTTTTTTTTTAAGAAAGGGACGGGTATTGACAGTATTTTACTATTTTACATTATATGGGGGCACATGGATGTGTAACAAATTTTTTTAGAGGGAACACTCAGCACTATTACCATACAACCTGTCTGGTCAGTATCTGTGTGCAGTAAGCAATTCAAAGATATATCCCTGCATGCAAAGAATACAATTAAATTAATTCCCCCTGCAATCAACATGGTTTTGCCCAGGAGTGACTTTAAGTTCTTATTTTAAGAAGATTCTTAAGTGTAAACCGGGCCTTAATTTCAAGCTCCTTCTTAAGTCTGAATCAGGTCCATAGGGCCTGATCCAGACCTACGCCGATGCACTGTGCTTACTAAAGCACAGCGTATCGGCATGCACTCCCACCTGTCCCAGCGTATTTACCCTTGCTTATGCCGGCTGAAGGCTACCCTAACTTCAACTGGCCTAAGCAAAGGTAAACACGCTGGGACAGGAGCATATTTAGTAAAACCCCTCCCATTTTCCCCCCCCGCCTACCTACACTAACCTTTGCGTAGTAACGGCGAGTCGTTATTACGCTGCTATTACAGATGCCCAATTGCCGTAGTTACATCGGCCAACATCTGACCGGCGCATGCGCAGATCGGCTTTTTTTAGCTGATCTTACGCTTACGCCCGGCGTATTAACTCCAGACTTCGTAGGTCTGGATCAGGCCCATAGTGCTTAAAATTCTGTAAACTAAACAGTCAGGAGTACCGCAAAACTAACCGGATGTTCATCTTTTTCCTTTGAAAAATTCTTAACATCTTGAAGGACAATCAGGGAAACATATATTTGATTGATAATTTACTATGTATTATATTGTCTTTGACGTAATATTGTATATCTTATCATAGCATTTGTTTTTTTGTCTTTTGTCTTTGTTTTTATTTTCTGCCTGTGTTAAAATGGGATCATTCATAGAGAAATAACTTTTATAAAAAATATGAATATAAACTTTAGGAATCATACAGCTACCTTGAATTTAAAATCTAAAACAAGGCTCATTATTTTGTACATTAAATGGAATATTTAATTTCTCTGATCAAATAAATGAAAATATGAGGCGCATATTTCTAGAAGGAAAGAAATAATCATTGCAATACCTACTTGCTAATCCCAATCTTTATTTTTCTGTAGTCTTGGATACTATAATAGTTACTTGTTTTTACTCACTGAAGCATATCAAATCTGTGCAAATGGGTCACATAATTATTACTAGTCTGACAGCGTTGATTGCGATTAATGTGTGTTTCTCCCCCTTTTTCTAGGACGGATTTCTGTGTCCATAAAGATGAACCATGTGATACAGTTGGTGAGTAAAGAAAAATTATTTATAACATGTATTAAATCTTTAAGAAGATGTGTTTATGTATATAAATGTGTGGGTTTTTTTTTGTTAATTAAGATCCCTTATCAATTACTGCTACACTGTTACTCCCAAGCACTTTTCCCAAGTACCTGTGTCAATATAAAACTCCTGCATAAACACATTTATAGACAACCCTAGTGTGATCCTCACAGGTAACCAATCAGCTTGCCTAATGTGCCTGTATAAGCTACATAGCAGTTATCACAGGCTGCACCAAGCTTCAAGACATAGCCACAAAAACATGGACACTGGCTTGGCTGTAATATATATAAATCATTGTTTAGTCAGTAAAGACCCTATCCAGAGCCTCTAGGTCTGATATACAGTTGTATGGACGCAGGAGGTTTTAGCATATTCTCAGCACTGCACATGCCCACAAAACATGCACTCCCAAATGCATACAATGCAATAATAGATACGTGCAACCTTATATTCAAATGGCAGTACTGAATGCACCACCGTGGGTTTGAGGCATATGAAAATCCTATCAAATTAGTGTCCATCTCTGTTGAAAGCATGTACAAACATTACAGATAGTGGATGGCTTTATAAAAAATTATTGCATGTTAACTGCAAAAATACGCATAATGTACACTGGAACATATTGTGCTTCAAACATGTTGGTGCAGAACAAATGTGTGTCCACAAATCAAACACACACTCACATTTACTAATATAGGACCTGATTCACACTTAAGAGTAAAATTGCAAACTTAACTATACACACGCAAAAAATTACAATACTGATTCAATACTAACTTTATAAGCTGTGAATCGGTCATGAGTTTAGGTGCTTATGATTCAAAGATACGTAAATAAACGCACTAATTAGGCTTTGGAAAAGTCAAGGTTTTTTTTCTCATGAAAACAGCTCGTACTTTCAGTAACAAAAAATACAACTTGAAATAAGAATAATCATTACAAACTTTACATTACACATAAACATATACAGCATGAACTTAGAAATAAAATGAACCATTACGTATAGAGACTTTTATAAAACATTTTAAAAATAAGCATTTAAAAATTAAAAACAACACAAACAACCAATACAGTTAATACAGACGCTTCCTTGTATAAGACGCACCCCATTTTTGGAGCCTAAATTTAAAAAAAAATGTTTTAATGTATTTTTTAAATACTATTTTTAGCCTTACTTACTTAAAAATTGGGTGCATCTTATACAGGGGATGTAACACTGAACTTACCTTTGCTGTCCCTCCGGCGGTTTCAGGCTCTCTCCCCCGCAGCTGTGACTCCGGCTGTCTCCCTCGCGGTGCGCACTGCACAATAATGTTGAGGTGACCTTAGCTTTGTGCAGCGAGCAACGCAAGGGAGACAGCCGGAGTCACAGCTGTGGGGGAGAGAGTCTGACACTGCCGGAGGGACAGTAAAGGTAAGTTCAATGTTGCATCCCCTGTATAAGACGTACCCGATTTTTTAGACCCATTTTTTGTCTAAAAAAGGTGCATCTTATACATGGGGAAATACGGTAATTAAAATAATAGGCTGTGATGGTTGAATAAACCAACGCTGGTAAAGTATAAAAATGTTTAATAAACAAAATATTGGTTAAAAGATATAACACAAGACAACGTAAGTAAACCCATGCATTACATAGGAGACCTGGAGAGTAAAGAGTAGCCAATACAACAATTAGTCATTGATGATATAGAATGGGAGCTGCAATACTTATCAGTTCCAAAGGTACGGCATGGACACACAAGACAGGAAATCCACGTGGGTGTAATACTTTCCAAATACTCTTGATCTAGTCCAAAGAGATTGCCTTTATAAGGGATTCAAAGGTGTCTGGTGGCCAGCCCGACACCCAAATATAGAAGCAGTAATGGATTGACACATTATGGTTCTTAGTTGTACCAAAGCATGTGGAAGTGAAGCAGTTCTGCAGACCAGAACGGGGGATATACCCTCGATGCAGTGCGGTGTGATGATCCTTAGGTTAATTGTTTGAACAAAGGCAGGCGCATGTAGCAGTCAGGGAAATCGACACCCGCTGTATTGAAGGATAGCAGTCCTGGGTTCAGTTCCTTTAGCGTGAGCATATGTAGATTCAATAAACAATCAGCACCCGCTCTCCTGACACTTGGTCAGGATATCTGCTCCAACAGGACTCTGTGCGTGAATCAGTCCTAACTCTGTTGCAATGCCCATACTGTACATTAGTAGCACGTGGGCAGCTCATTTGCATTAAGAGTCTTGCCCCTCTAACCATGCATACAGGACTCGTTCCGTGTGTCTGACGTTCTTGTATGTGAGTCAGTCGGCCATGGTTTCTGTGCATATATTTGGGTTCTGGGCATGCGCAGTTTTTCTGATCATAAATATACGCACGTAGATTCTACACTTACTTAAGTGTGAATACGGTCCATGGTACTTATCTTACCTCACATACCACATATGGGTATCAACACTTAGACTACAATACAATAAGTATTAAATCGCTATATTTTATTAAGGATAACACAAATATATTACTATACGACCACAAGACACCTCTTACAAGTCTTAGAGGTAGTTATCTTGTTTACTACACCCTCCTTAGTGCCTTGTCCAACCATAACAGTAGATATTACATGATCAAATTAGTACAATGTATGCAAATGAATCAGTTTCTGTTTCTGAGCTATATAGACCATTGTTATCATTAGCATACTAGAATTGGACCTAAATCTGCATGATTATATTACTTATATTACTTACAGTAAGTATGGGTCAGTGTCTTAATAGCATTTACCAGGTGCAATGTGGGTGCACAACACTTACTTAATACAAACTTCTTTGCTAATTGTAACTAATGGCACATTTACATTTTAAGAGATATTTTAATGAGTCATGTGTCATGCTGGAATTACAATGATATACTTCCAAATTTATTATATAGGTCCTCGTTTCATGTTGAAAAAACAACTATGCTTTTTGACCTCTATTCAGGTGACTGTGTGGGGAGTCTAATTATACATGGCCTGCCTTGTGTATGTCATATTAACTCCTCCCAGATCTGCTCATCATCCTGCGTAACATGCTCATTTTGTAATGAGAATCATTTTGTTGAAGTTAATTGGTGCATGAATACATAAAACAGATGCAAACCCATGAAAACAGGCCCATGCCATAATAACGCAGGAATAATTGGCGTTCTGATTGGGCAATTATAGTTTAGTATATTTATACAGAATTCAGACTAGGTATGATTTCACATTCACTGCACTGCACTGAACTGAAAGACTGTGGTCATTTAAGTTTATTATTTTATTAAAAAACAGTAGCCATACAAATATACAATGAAAAAATTAACCAAAAGAATATGACAAGAAAACGAGGCGAATAATAATATCCATATGGCAAACAGTAGTAATAGTAGTTTCAGTCCTTTTACTTCCATACCTCATGTCTGTAATCGCTAATACATCTAGAAAATAATTCTCATGCGACTGCAAAAGATTTAAAGGGTTACATCAATGCAGATTGTTCAACCTTATGGTATGAGAAATAGGGATGTAACTGCATAGACAGTTTCTGACACTGGCACAGGGGGGAGGACATTTATAAAAGTACAGAAGGTATTTCCTTGTAGAACACACAGTACACGTTCATAATGTCTGGGAACTTTCAACTTCAATCCTATATATATATGTTTATAATAAAAATGGTCTCATCCATTTGTAATAACATTTCTACATTGCACACTTTATAACATACATATTACTATATTAAGACACACACACACACACACACACACACACACACACACGAGAGGCGCA
>WWET01001881.1:171705-193306 GCA_011038615.1 Limnodynastes dumerilii | reverse complement strand
TATTGCACTGCACAGATTAAATATTGATATGTTCTAAGAAAAAAACTTAAATCATACGGTTTCACGTTAAGTAGTTTGTATTTTGTTTCTGCTGAACTTCCATCCATGTGTTAGGAGCCTGCTCTTTGCATGGGATGCCCGACTCAACTATTTATTTCATTTTTTTAATCTTTATTTTTTTATTTTTTTTTAATATCACTGATATTGCACAGATTAAATATTGATATGTTCTAAGAAAAAAACTTAAATCATACGGTTTCACGTTAAGTAGTTTGTTTCTGCTGAACTTCCATCCATGTGTTAGGAGCCTGCTCTTTGCATGGGATGCAGTCGCCGACTCAACACATTGTTTCCAAAATAGTGACAGCCGAAACTAATTTTTGTCTGTCTCTGTCTCGAAATTAGCGCTAATGGGAAAATTTTATTAATGAATGGGTAAGTATGCCGCCGCAGACCTGCCGGACATATGAGTATTACAGGGGAGTCTATAGGGAGTTTTAGGGTCAGGCTGCGGGTAGGGGAGAATTAGGGTCAGATTGCAGGGAGGGGAGTCTTAGGGTCATTTTGTGGGGACGGGAGTATTAGGATCAGGCTATGGGAAGGGGAGTCTTGGGGTCAGGCTGCGGCGAGGAGGGGAGTCTTATGGTCAAGCTATGGGGAAGGGAGTCTTACGGTCTGGCTGCGGGTAGGGAAGTCTTAAGGTTAGGCTGCAGGGAGCGGAGTCTTGGGGTAAGGCTGCGGGGAAGGGAATTTTGTGGTCAGGCTGCAGGGAGGAGTGGGTTAGGGTCAGTTCGCCGTTGCATCTTCTTTCTACAGTGGATCGATGACTTCTCCTCTGAGAGACAAAACTAATCGATTTAGAAAACGGCTTTTTCGAGAAAACCCGCACCCTTTGTGCATGTGCAGAATGGAGCGCCACAGAAAGTCGGATGCATCGCTACCGATCCACCTGTGTCCACTTCTGTGTGCTCTGCACTACTTGAATGCAACTGTAAAACAGAGAAGATTTTTATTGAGTAAATGACTGGTTAAACAAATCCCTTCACGTGGTACAAATATTTAAAGGTTAAATGTGAGCATCAATTAATTTAAAAACTCATTTCTGGTCATACAGTACATGATCTTGATTTTTTTATAAGACTAGCGCCATATTGTTGCACATTCTGCTCAAGCATTATTTAAAAGACTTTACTTTTTAGGGCTTTACTTTGGTAAAAAAAACATGTAATGTTGTACAGGCTGCTGCATTACTCATCACAGTCTCTGCCTATATGCATTCATTTACATTTGTCAAATCGATGCACCTATTCATTACATCTTATCCAGACTTGCAAAAGTCACAGCTATGAATAGGACATACGTAGTGTAAGCAGCGACTTTGCAAATCCACTGCGGTAAAAATCTGGATCAGGTCCACAGCAATTCTGGTTCAATTCTCAATTTTGTGCGTCCTTAAACATGGTGAAGCTGTTGTAGTATCTATGCATGTATCATCACTAAAGTCATCCTTAGTACTTACAGCAGTCTTTTCAAGAAAGGACTGCTCGCTACAGATCACATAAATAATGATTTATAACCCTTCCCATTAGAATAGGTTACACTTTGGTGTTCTGTATTAATCCTGGGCAGTGCTGTTCCAGAACCTAGTAAACTTTATTACGTTGTATAGAAAAAAAAGGTTCCATATTGAAATGCACTACTAATCTGTCATTAAATATAAAATATAGGATCTTTATTAATCATAATATTTAAAAAAAACAAAAAAGACCAGGAGAAACTAGCAAAATATATAGAAACAGTGAAATAAAAAAATGCTAAAATGAGCCTTGTGTATCACTGTTTCTTCACAGTATTTGAGTTACTGGATTTGATACTATTCTTATACTAGGGAATCAGGGATTCAATCTCCGTAGTTAAATAGCTTTTTTTTTTTTAAAAAGAGACAGCCGAAAGCTAATATTTGTCTGTCTGTATTTCGTAAATAGTGCTATTTTGAATTTTTTTTTTATGAATGGGTTAGTATGTCGATCGCACCATCCGTATAGTCGAATTGGACTCTATGGGAAGTTTTAAAGTTAGACTGTGGTGAGGGGAGTCTTATGGTTAGGCTACAGGAGTCAGTGGGGAGGAGAGGGTCAGGTTAAGGATTAGAATTAGGGTTGGGTAAACACTTACCATTTGTTGCAGAGACTTTGTTCTTCGGTGGACCAATTGTTTCTCCTCCTTGAGGCAGATGCAAATCGATTTGGGAGCCAGTTGCATGGTATGAAATGACCTTTTCAAAAAAGGGTCATTCATACCGCTGACCTACAACCAAGGAATCAGTATCACTTTCCAATAAATCAGTACCACTTTCCAATAAATCAGTACCACTTTCCAATAATCAGTACCACTTTCCAATAAATCAGTACCACTTTCCAATAATCAGTACCACTTTCCAATAATCAGTACCACTTTCCAATAAATCAGTAACACTTTGCAGCGAGAATGTGGAATCAAATCTCCACTGCGTCAGGTTCTTGATCTTTATTAGATTTCCATCTGAGTCTGTGACATTTTGTTATTAGGATCCTCTTACTTACTCCAAAACTGCTTCAATGAAACATTCTTGACATAATAAGCTTCCTGTACCAGAATCAGAATGTTTATTGCATATCCAAAACATTTTATTTGCAGTGTTTAAAATAATTAAGTAGTTTATAAATTGTTCTCTTTATATAAATACAAAATATTTATACTATTGCACAAAGTACCTTTGGGGTAATTCATTCATTTATCGTCCAATATTGTCATTTAATATGATGGATCCATGGATTCCTGGCCAATGATCAAACATAATTTTATGACATCACTGTAAATGTATGTGATTGTTTTCAGTTGGCGCAGTTCTTCCAGCTATAATGTTTGTTGAATTGGGGAAACAATTCAGTTTAATTAATTTTAACCATTAATTAGGGATTATATAACTTCTTAGATGAAGTCACCCCAACTGTAATTGGAAGAACAATGCATTTAGGAAAAACTGTTTGTCAAATCAAATGCATTATAACATATTGTCTATATACTTTGATCATTTTACACTTTCCTGTCCATGAAAGGATAGCTTTCATTTATTTTCTTTAATTGTAAAAATTTAGGGCTTGATCTAGGCTCTAACACAAAATCAAATGTACCCTGCATTCTGGGGCTACAACAGACTGGGTTAGAACACACAACTCCCAGCACACTACAGATATGCCAATATGGTCCAGACACATTGGACCATATTCACACATCTGAGTGAGTTAGGTGCGGACAGATCCATACCTAACTCACCCGTCCTGTCCCCATCCCGCCCCTTGTTTTTAGGAACCTTATGTCACTTACAAGTGTCATAGGGCCACATTATCTAACCATGCAATGGTAGTTTAGTTAGAAAGAGGCGGCCTAATGCTGCCACAGGTGTGCTTAGGTAGAAGGCAAAGAGAGGCAATGACGGCGTAATGCTGCCACAGGTGTGCTTAGGTAGAAGGCAAAGAGAGGCAATGACTGCTAATGCTGCCTCAGGTGTGCTTAGGTAGAAGGTGAAGAGAGGCAATGACGGTGTAATGCTGCCTCAGGTGTGCTTAGGTAGAAGGTGAAGAGAGGCAATGACGGCGTAATGCTGCCTCAGGTGTGCTTACGTAGAAGGTGAAGAGAGGCACACCTGTGGCAGCATTACGCCGTCATTGCCTCTCTTCGCCTTCTACCTAAGCACACCTGTGGCAGCATTACGCCGCCTCTTTCTAACTAAACTACCCCTTGTGGTCTTTAAAGCCCGCACAGAGGCAATCTACTGCCTAACTGGTACATAGATTGCATAAATGACCTAATATGCGTGCGTAGTAGGTGATTTACTAAAAATTCGCACCTCAGAAGTGTCTGCTTCTTAGGTGTGAATATGGTCCATTGCCTTTACCCAGTTACATAAATGCAAATGCAGGGAACTACAATGTTTCCATAGCGGCATTGGCACTAAGGCCTTGTGCGAGGACTTCATTGACAGTAAAAATATAGGGCCGTATTCACAGATCCGTTTTCACGTGAAGTAGCGTGCGTATTTTTAGGTACGTTTAAACTGCGCATGCATAGTAACTTTATTTACGTAAGTAACGTAGAATATATGCACCTAAGTGCACGGACACGTGAATCGCACTTGGGAACATACGTGCGGAGGGGCGGGGTTGAAATACGTACCTGAAAAGTTACGTGAAAGGGGGTAGGGGGAGGCATTTAAATGAGTCTTTGAGGGCGTGGTTACATAGAATCGCACGTACAGCTTATATATATATATACGCACGTAAGTAAGTAAACACGTACAGTTAGAGGTGGTCTATGGAGGCGTATGTTTATGATTTCACATCCGTGAGAGGGGAGTGTCATGGGTGTTGGCTTGCTACGTGCGTGCGTATAATTGTGTACTTTTGAACAAACGCATCTGTGAATACGGCCCATAGTCATGAATGAAATTATATTCCAAATAAAGAAACACACGGCAACAAACACCACACAGCACAATACATAAGCAGCGTTCCCTATACATTTATCATTGTGTTAAACAGGATAAATGCTGTAGCAATGGTCTGCTATAGGTTGTGGGGTGTCAGTCATCAGCAGCTTCCTGGACTTAGATATGCCCTATGGGTGATGCAAATGTTTTGTCCTAACTGTCCGCTTTTACGTGTTTGCCATAGGTTCAACTGTGTGAGCACACCCTTAATGTACAATGACTGCTGTATAGTATAGAGACAGAACAAAATGAATGGTTGCCTCTCATTTTGACGGTATCCCTATTTTAATACACGGACAGGAAGTAGCCTATTATATTGCAAAACGCATAAGTGGATCTGTAATGTTACCCAAAAACATCTGCTTTACTGAAGCCATTAAATAAAAAAATATGTAAATGTACAATATTACCTATCTAATATATTACTCTTAAATTTCAGTTAAAGAAGAAAAGTATTATGTATCATTTTAATCAAATTGAAGGTTTTGTACAAATAAATGTAAACAATCATAGTCAGCAAGCAGTTATTTCTCTTTCAAAGATTTCTAATGATAATCATTTGAAAGCATCGGGCTAGTGATCAGAAAAGAATAATGATTTGGAGAAACAGAGAAGGCTGTGCCAATAAGATGAGCCTCTTAGCATATAGCCTACCTGCTAGAGTTCAGGGGTGTGGGAACCATCAGTAGTGTTGCATTTGAATCTATTATTGCACATGTCCGTGGGTCTCCTGAGGGCTGTTACGTTGTTCTATCTTTATTAATTTGTCAAACCTTTTTGAATACAATGAAGAATGCTAATAGACTATGGACCTCCAAGAAAGGCTAGAGGAACTAAACATGTATATCTTGGAGCAGAGAAGGGAGAGGGGGGACATGATAGCAGCTTTCAAATACATCAAGGGTTGTGACCGGCTAGAGGAAGGTAGCATTTTTCAAAGGAAGAGGTGTAATAGAACATGAGGGCATGAATATAAACTAGAGGGTGGTAGATTCAGAGGAAATGTGCGAAAAAATAACTTCACTGAAAGGGTGATAGATAAGCGGAATAGCCTCCCATCTGAGGTGGTTGAGGCCAATAAAGTAGAACAGTTTAAACATGCTTGGGATAAATATAAGGGTATCCTAAATTGTAAACCAAATTGAGGGTAAATAGGGTCTAGGGTCAGTATAGTTTTCAATAAACAAATGCCCAGACTAGATGGGCCATGTGGCTCTTATCTGCCATCACTTTCTATGTTTCTATGTTAATATCGTTAGCCAACTTACGCCGTGTGTAAGTTAATGTTATTTTGCGAACTGCGCATGCACGCAACAGCAGATGTTACGCATTCGGATCTCATTGCATGATTCCCGCACGTGCACAAATCCGTACGACAGGGCATGATAACACTCTGTACGTGCAAAAATACGCAATGTGGGTACGGCAGGCATTCAAAGTGTACAGTATGGGCTTGGTTAGGCACCGAGCGCTATGTCTGCACAACGATATGCACAGAGAGCTTAAGGTTGGGCTATGGTCGCGGAGTGTCATGGGAGTGCACTAGCCACCTACATGCGGATTTTTGCTACCCCGTGCGTACGGAAAGCACTCAAGTCTGAATATATTTCCTTATCTGGATCTGTGGACCCCAGCCATGTCACGGCACCGATTACATCACATAGGGGGAGGGGCCCCACTGGTGTGTCCCGTACCCCACTAATTCTGAAGGCAGCCCTGAATACTGTACATCCATTGCACAAGTACAGGCTAACTGCAAATGGATGTTAAAATGATTTCGAGCGTCTCTGTCCCTGAATGTAATTGTTAGAAAATAACAGCAATCAATATTTTACATTTTTAACAAAAACATGAAAATAAAAATGTTCTTACTGTATGTAGAAATGAGTTAACACATGGACAATATTTAATATATATGTATCAAACCCACTGCCCTATATGCTATGAGTGTAAGCCTGTAAGCAGGTCATCTTACCCGCCCAGTCTGTCTGTTATTACCCAGTCTTGTTTATACTGATTGTTAAAGTTGTAAAGCGCAATGTAATCTGCTGGTGCTATATAAAAACCTGTGAATAAATAAATAATAATAATAATAATATATAAAATAATAAATATGGGCTGGATAAAGACTTAAGAAGGAGCTTGAAATTAAGAGAGGAATGTTACTCATGGGCAAAACCATGTTGATTTCAGGGGGAGTCAAGTTAATTCTTTGCATGCAGGGATATATCTTTGAATTGTTTACTGCATACAGACACTGACCAGCTTTACTATCATACTGTTATTTAGACTTGGGATAGGAAACATCACCTCTCAACTCTAATACTGTTTGCAACAGATGAAATATGTCTCCCCTGCAATCAACATGGTTTAGCCCAGGAGTAACTTTCCTCTCTTACCCCGTACTTGTTCCACATACGTCCTTAAATTCCCCATACTAGCTACTACGCATGCGTAGTAACTATTTTACGCAATCTACGTATTGTTTCGTTAGGTAGATTGCGTATATATGGTCTGTAAAATAGCTACTACGCATGCGTAGTAGCTAGTATCGGGAAATTAAGGACGTATGTTGAACAAGTACGGGGTTGTGAATCCAATTTCAAGCTCCTTCTTAAGTCTGGATCCAGCCCTATATGTGTAAAGTGGTGTTTTACCTGATTCCATAGTGGGGTAACTAGTACTCCCTGAAAAAAGGTTGAGAACCGCTGCACTACACAACTCAGACTTTTTTTTATTGAGTATTATTCTCAGTGATTTATTATATAAAATTTTATTTATTGGGGTTGTTTTTTTTTTTTGCATTAAAGAAGATTTTAATAAATGTAATCATGTTTCAAATCTTTATTATATTTAAACACGTAAACTCACTTTGAAAAAAACATAAAGAAAGATATTTTGAAACTTGCATAGGGTGCATTACACTTCTATTGTTGATCTCCTCGTGTGGAAATACGGGACCCTGACACATGGCACCTTGGCACATGTGGAGATCTGTAACTTCATACAGCAGAGGGAGTGAACTCCCATGTCACTTCCCTCTCGTACGGAGTTATGGGCCTTAATTGCAACGTACGTAGCAGGGTTTTGCCATGTAGAAGGCAAGTGCTGCCCCAGCGTGCAGATCATGCATATATTACTGGCAAGAGGACTTATGCAAGCAGAATGAGTAAGTCTGCTTACATTATTCATTATGAAGCCGGCCCACTGTATTTAGTAGCTATATTCCCTGTAAGTACAAGAGCTGCTTCCATTTCAGATGTGTACATACAATAGCGCATGTCATGTTTCATAAGTAATGTGGCCTAAACAAACTTACTGAACCCAAAACAGAAACCGCATTTCTGCACATAGGCACAAAAGGCAGGCAAGCGTGCACAATTATATATTCCTGGCACAAGTTTGTGCTACAGCTAGCAACTTACATTGTTTCAAATGTTCACACAAAGCATCACACTTAATGATTGCTATCATTTAACAAGACAATACTAAAGGATCACACTAAACAACTACCTGCTGGAGAAACTGTAAGTGATAAATAGATAAGCTTGTAAAAGCACAGAAAGCACCTGCACAAAATTTAATTGTGGTTTTAGAAGCTTCTGGTTGTTTACGCCAAGAGTTATTAAGCCTAAACATTGTTTTCTTAACTTTCCTATTTAATTAATGCGCTTTTGGCAGTCAAGTGCTCTACATGAGCATAGAATACTGATGACGTCTGTTATAGTGAACTTTTATTCTGTGGTTCACATGGCTTGCTGCCTAATTATAGTTTATGAAGGGTTCCGAACGTGTCTTTTTATGTATCTGCTACAGTAAATCAACAAATTAACAAAGAGGACAGCCACAGCCTGTAGAAGAACTAACAAGGTCTTAGGTGCCATCAGGGCTGTATTTAGGGGCCAAGCCTTCTAGGGAGGAAGGTTAAAGTGTTTCCATGCTAGAGTTCAGAGCCATGAGTCCTATTATGGGCGATGTCAGCAAACCTCTGTCATCTAGAACTGCAGGTGGGCCCCTCAGAAGTTCTGGTACAGATGTCCCCCCTGAAACCCACTGGAGGCAGTTATACTGAGAACTTAAGAGGAAAAAGACTTAGAATTAAATAGTGGAGGCCTTACGGGATGGAGGGGGATGGGGCATGTACAAATCCAGCACCAGGTCCCCTCACTTCTTAAAACACCCCTGATTGGAAGTATTCTCTGTCAGATAAGGACTTTTCATTATAGTACAGTATATGTTAAATGGGTGTGCCACTGAGAATGGCCCTTTTCTGACTGGGCCGTTTTCAACCAACCATTGAGTCCACCAACGATTGCTTCTGCCCCACCATCGTGAGGAAATCAAAGATCCCAAGGAGTAATACCCAACGCTGACTTGTGAATATTTCTCTAACCTCAACCCTTATCCTAATGCTCACCCTAACCTTCCCCTTCCATTACCCTAACCCTAACTCTCCCTTCCCCGCAGCCTGACCCTAATTTTCCACTTCTATGCTGGATCCCCTCCCCGCAGCCTAATCCTAAGACTACGTTCCTCTCAGCCTAACCCAAAGACTCCCTTCTTCACAGCCTAACCCTAAGACTCCCCTCCCCACAGCCTAACCCTAAGACTCCCCTCCCCACAGCTTAACCCTTAGACACAAACACAGAATGGAGGTTGCTCAATCAATTTATAGGTAAATGCAAACAGGTGCATGAAAGGCAGGGGTTAATCTGCTAGCCACAGAAACAAAGGAAAAAATTGCCTCAGCACACTGCCATAAACCAGTAACAAACTATACTGTTCTATCTGTAAAATAAAACACAGAAATGTCACTTACACATATTTGCTAAATATATGATAAGCCACCAGCCACCGTCAAGGCCTTTCTGCATATGGTGGTCCTAACTCTACCAATGAGAGTCCCAATGTTGGGTCTTGTATACTGTATATCTTTTTAAATTGAGAGCCAAACTTACCTCAGGAGACTCCCCTTAAAGACTCCAAAATGGCTGCTGTGGAACAACTCCCCTCTCAGCTGCTGCTCCCAGACAAGCCCACAAACAGTACAAATACAGAATGGAAGTTGCTCAATCAATTTATAGGTAAATGCAAACAGGTGCATGAAAGGCAGGGGTTTTACCCTTAGACACCTCTCCCTGCAGCTTAACCCTAAATCTCCCTTCCCTGCAGCCTTATCCTAAGACTCCCCTTCTATATTCTATCTCCTCCCCGTAGCCTAACCCTAAGACTCCCCTCCCCGCAGCCTAACTCTTAGACATCCCTTCCTGCTGCCTAACTCTAAGACTCCCCTTCACACAGCCTAACCAAAAGACTCCCTACCCTGCAGCCTGACCCCAGGACTCCCATCCTATGTGCTATCCCCGCCGCACAGCCTAATCCTAAGACTCCGCTTCTACACTAACCTGTCTGGTCGGGTTCTGCGGCGGGTCTTCTGTTGGGTGCCAGAAAGCTAATAAATGGCTATGTTGCCAAAAAATACATTTGGTATACTTACCCATTCATTATAAAAACTTTCCAGGCAGATTTTCAAAATAGAGACAGCTGAAAAAGTAGTTATTCAGTCTCTGTATTTCAAAAATCTGATTTTCATAGTGGCAAATGGAACCCATGTTAAATGGATAATATCCAAAATCTGGAATTATGTAATATCTGAACAAAGTACTTTTAGCTGGATTTAAGCCATATTCTTTACTGTATGTAACACGGTGTAATTTTCAGTTGCAAACAACACAGAAGCATGCATAAATAGACACACGTATATATTCACACATACAGATAGACAGATAAGAGAACAAATCCAGCCTGTCCAATTTCATTTTTTAAACTATACTGATTACAGACCATATTTAACCCTCAAGATAGGATATTTATCTTAAGCTCATTTAAATTGTTGTATTGTTCTACTTTTTGGAACATTTTCTCTAAACCTACCACCCTCCAGTTTATACACATGCCTTAGTGTTCTAATATATCTCGCCATTTTAAAAATGCTGCCCTCCTGTACCTGGTCACACCCCTTGATATGTTTGAAAGCTCTGTCATATCTCCCCTTTCCCCTCTCTCTCCAAGCATGGTTAGACCTTCCTTCTTTGCATGTTATGTGACACATGCCATGTACCACTTTAGTTGTCCTTCTTTGCACAGTTTCTAATTTATTTACGTAAAAATAATGCCAGCTCAAGCTGGAACTATGGGCAAGTATTCCAGCGATCTCCCTATATACACCTCTTTTCCTCCCCCTAATAGCTGTTATTAGGGGGAGGAAATGGGAGGTATGTATGGGGAGACCACTGGAACACATATAGATGTCAAATTAAACAAATAAAGAAACTCTTTATTTTTTTTATTTTTTAAGTAAGTAAAAGAAAAATTAGAAAGACTGAGTACACTGGTAGTAATCCAAGTGGCAACATACAGTATAGTGTAATGCATACAATACCCACAATGATCATTCAGCACTATTTCTTGATATGAGATAGATAGATAGATAGATAGATAGATAGATAGATAGATAGATAGATAGATAGATAGATAGATAGCAAAAAGACCCTCTTTTACCGGAAGACATGAACTTTGTTTTAATAGTTATCTTCGGACTCTTTGAATGTAGCATATAGTTTCTCATTGTGGACCTTGGACCACAAATAGTTACAACACATTACTTCTTCCTTATTCCTATGAACCATTATTCCATCAGACTTAAATATAATTATAAATCATTAAGACAGATTTGTTGTAATAATAACATCAAGAATATATCTGTTAAAATAATAGGTTAAAAGTGGCCAACGCAGTCCTGGACAAGGGCTAACGGATACAATAGATTTTTGTCTCGTTAACATTTCCCTCCTATTGCTATAAGTAGTCCCTTACACTTTAATAATACTGCAAAAGCTGTCTGTCACCTCAAGTGGAAGTTTCAACACCTTCCTTTCAACACCCAGTCAGTCCCCATTCCATACCCTCTCTTCTTCTACAGGTTGAATGTTTCCAGTCACCAGTTGTAGTTATTGATATCTGATTGTGCCCCATCTCTTCTTTTTTTTCTCTCTTTTCATTTTGCTTTTCTTTTAATGAAAAACCTGCATTTGCACATTTGATATCTACTGTATGTATCTTGTATTGTGAATGCAAATGAACACAGTTTAAAAATATACAAGAGGTGATTGGAAATTGATGTCTAGGATTGATATAATATAATCAGCAATAATACAGTCAGAGTATTACACTAGCAATAAAAACACTAATATTACTATTAACTGTTCTGGGTTTTTGTCATATTACTTTTCCAGTTTTTATGAATGTTTAGTGATGTTCCCCTTTCTCCTAATATTAAGGCCCTACTGAATATATATTCTTTTTTCTTTCTTACATGCTACCGATAAAAATGCACTTCAGAATATAGTCTACTATATATATATATTTTTTTTTTCCATTAATTATCCCGACAAATCTAATGAACTGAAAACATCCATTACAGGCATTGCATATCTGAATGGAATGTGCAGTGAAAAGAGGAAATGCATCATCGCAGAAGATAACGGTCTAAACCTTGCCTTCACTATTGCTCATGAGATGGGTCACAAGTAAGTTTATCTAAAAAGTGTTTTTAATTTGCCAAAGCAAATAATGATACCATTGGAATAGCCGAAAGACACAGAGCCTTTTCTGCCCACAAAACTTCATCCAAACTTCTCAAAGAAGCCAAATCGTTTAACATTACTATTCCCAAATGCATTTGGCTCTTTTATGTTAAATGTTATATTATACCCTGCATGACACCTCTATGATTTTAGTGCATGTCTTCAGCATTACAGCTTTCCTTTTATCCCCTGATATTGGGCCTAATCCAGACCTCCATGCGTCTTTCCGTCTGGAAGTCCGCACGGAAGAGGAGAGTGCATTTCCTGTCTCTCCACTCCCTTGTGCAGAGTTAGGAGATCTATTGTGTAACATCTCCTACATGCATACGCAGATATAGCGTTTTAGGGAACTTACCCAAGTGTTTAAACGTTATACTTACTGGGCTGGATCCAGACTTAAGCACGTGCTTGAAATTAGTTACTCCTGGGCTAAACCATGCTGATTTCAGGGGAGTCCTATTTCATCTGTTGCAAACAGTATTACAGTTGAGAGGTGATGTTTCCCATCCCAAGTCTAAATAACAGTGTGATAGTGAAGCTGGTCAGTATCTGTGTGCAGTAAGCAATTCATAGATACATCCCTGCATGCAAAGAATACAATTACCTTGACTCCCCCTGCAATCAACATGGTTTAGCCCAGGAGTAACTTATTTCAAGCACTTACTTAAGTCTCTATCCAGCCCATTGTACCCAATTATGTTACAATTTTCAATAGCAGCAATATTGTCCACTGTCTTCATTTCCTGTGCCACATTAGTACACATAAATTTGGTACATTGGTATCGCTTTATGACAATTCTTGATGTAAAACACCTAAATGGTGCTCAAGGGCTACAGGAAATGGATGACCTGTGCCAATATCTACCATATCTTAAGAAATGCCAAAAATCTAAACATATTACATATCTGAGGGGCTGATGCAGAGTTTGGGAGTAAGGGCAAAACAGGTGCAAGTATTAAACCCTTTTTCAGTGTGAGGGGAGCTAATTCATTTTAAATCTTCTGCATTCAAGTAAAATACTTTACTTTTGTACGTAGAACTCAAATACTTCACAGCTTTATGTTTAATCTGTAAATTATAGATGAGCTAGAAAACTATTCTGAATTGTAATTCTGTTTTCACAATTTAAATTTTCCTCCCGTAAAGTTCCAAATGGTATCGCTCAGATCTACACTTGTACCTAAAAAAAAAGTGTAAGTGCAGCTCTGCAAAACTGATGCAAACCTCAGTTTGTTTGTGACCATTTGGGGTGAATTTTTACATGAATCTCTCATCTAAATGAATACACCATTATTTGCATACCTTCATAATACACAGTTGCAGATTCATATAGAGATGTGGGGTTAAAATCCCAGATTAATCCCATCATGACTGTGTAGTATTGGTCATAACCTAATTTTAGAATGGATCTCTGAACAAATAATTTGTAGGCCACACTGTTTATACAACCATTTATTCACATTTTAGCCACTCGCACGGTTTGACATCTAATAGGCAAGTCCTACCTTCAGTTTTCTAATGTAGGCATGCAGAAGTTGTCAGAAGTCTGGATTGGTGAGCAGAAAGATGCAATGCCAACACTATATATATATATATATATCTGTTCTTTCTTGTTTGTTTGGGTTTTTTTTTGCCTTGTGGAATTTTATCATCTAAAAAACTCACAAAATATTCTTTTGCGTTTAGGATTTATGAAAAAGCTTAGGGAAAATAGATAAAACACACTATAAAATGAGTACAAAAGCTAAAGCGAAAAAAAATCACATAGCAAGCTAGCAGTAGATTCCATTGGTTTATTGCATTTCAGTGTTTGTGAGCATACTTTACTCCCTGCCCCCACCGTTTTCTTTGTTAAATTGTAGTATTCTTAGTGCTGCCTATTATTTACATGTATTGAAAAGCTAATAAACTTAAGCAGAAAAAGGTGAAACATTCTAGCTGGCAGTCAGATAGGATAATAGGATGTAGCACATCTGCTGACTGTTACCCAGACATTATTTCCATTTCTGTATTAACAAAAAGTCTCAGTCTGAGATATTTGTGGCATCTGAACTAAATAAGGTCAACTTGAATATCATTCCAAGTATATAAGAATGCATTGATTAACTCTTTATTTTATAACTTGCCAAAATGTTTCAGTTAAATGATATACAGCCAAATAGTTTGTAGCAAATTCTATAATTTTTCAACATGGAATGGAGAACGTTAATGAAAATGGGGGAATAAAAATGTGTGAATCGAATGACATTTATATATTGCGTTGTTACTAATACCTGGTTCAGGTATTAACAGGATAAGGAAGTTGTAGCCAGTACATTTTAAGCCTGTTAGTTGTTGATCAGCTTTCCACATGACTATATGGAGCCATTTAAACCTAATTTAATTCAGTTTCTATCCAAAATGCATTGGTATCTTTCTGCTGCAGTATTTTCCTATGCACCAATCTTAAGCACACATACATAAAACATAAAATTTTCAATCTAGTGTATAGATATATATTGTTAGACCAGACTTTTAAAGCATGTAATGCTAAATAAACTAAAAGTCATATTTTAAAGAAATGATCAATACGCTTTACAGCTGATCACATACTGTAGCATATTTCCCTACCTGATTCAGCCCTACGCTGGCTGGCGTTATGACGCCAGCCAGCAGTGTAAGATCGGCTTAAAAGCCTATCTGCGCATGCGCCGGGCAGATGTTGCCCGGCGTTGCTACGGAAATGCCCGATCATGGATCGGGCATCCGTAGCTTCAGCGTAGTAATGCTGGAGGGGGCGTCTCCCAGCGTTACCACACTGAGGTCAGTGCAGGTAGGCGGGGGGAAGGAGGGTAATGAGGCTGGGAGGGCGGCGTTAGCGTACTAACGCCGCCCGTCCCAGCGTAGTTACACTGGGTTACACCGGCTGAACTTAGGGATGCCTTCAGCTGGCGTAACCAAGTGTAATTACGATCTACCAGGGGGAGTGTCGGGGAAGTGTAACGCTGTTACGCTGAGCGTTAGGACGCTCAGCACAACAGCGTTACGCTGGATCAGGCCCATTGTCCTTGACAAATGTAGTCAATTTACAGTAAGGGTGTGTTCCTGCAAATAAGCCCAGTTCACTTGTAAATTATGTTTATTAGTATTTAAGGAGAACAATACAAAGCGGACACAAAATAATTTGTGAATGCATATTTTCAATAAAAAGTAGAGGATGTAACTTAAAGGTAATAAACCTTTTATAATGTGGGGAGGAGGGATAGGAGAGTCAGCGAATAGGTAGGAGGGATGAGGTTGTGAAGCCATGGGATCTAAAAAGCAGATCTACTGTAGGACGGTGGGAGTCCTCGCATAGAAGAATGGTATTGAGAAAAAAGAACAGCTGATAGTCCCTTTTTGGCTGTCCCTATTTCGAATACCCATCCATTTTAGAAAGTTTTATTCAGAACAGGTGAGTATGCTGATGCATACTCACATATTAATTTTGGGAAGCGCTTTCGGAAACGCCTCTTCCGCAGAACCCACTGCTTCACCAAACCACCGTGAGTAAACTCCCCAGGGACTCACCAGGGTTAGGGTTAGGATCGGGCTGCGGGCAAAGGAGGGTTGGGTCAGGCTGCGGGGAAGGGAGGGTTAGGGTCAGGCTGCTGGGAAGGGAGGGTTAGGGTCAGGGTAATATTATGGGAAGGGTTATGGTCAGAATTAGGGTAAGGGTTGGGGTTACCTTTCGGAGCACTGTGTTTGGTGCTCTGGGGATTGATTGCTATGCCTCATCAAGTTCGAAACTGGCTGGAAGAAAACGGCCCTATCAAAATAGGGCTGTTCTTACCGGAGACCCACACCCACTGTAGGATGCATACAACTGTGTTACAAGTGAGTTATCTGCAGTATGATTTTTACAGGACATTATCCATGAATTCTATTAATGGTAACCTGGTAGGTATGTAGTCAGAGGACCAGATCCAGAACTAACAACTTTAGGGTTATGCACGTAATTTGCCTAAGTCCCCCGACATGTAACATCGGCGAATGCATGCGCCAGTTGTTACTCAAGCGTATTTACTGACATACGGATGAAGGGGCCCCACTATACAGGCAGGGATAGGCATTCAAATGAAGGGTCCGGGGCGGGGAAGCCCAAATATGCATTGATCCACATCCATACAGACGCAGATCCATACGTAAAAGTTAAGGTAAGGTTCTGGACACATAAGTGTCTAGAACTACAATCGATAGAGGGTGGTGACGGGGTGTGCACTTCCCTCTACCTTGCGTAATTTCAGACCCCCGCAGGTTCGTAAATCGTGCCGGAGTCTGGATCTGGCCCTGTGTAATTATCTAAAAAATAAGTGATATCCTCCATGTCCATGTAATGATCCAGTCTAGAATACCATTCCCCTTTATTTAGCAGTGTGTGGGTGCTTCCAGTGGACAGGGATCGCTGCTTTAGCTGCACTGTTAATTTAGAACACATATTTCAATGGCTAAATATGTGCACTTGCTACACTGAATGTAGAAGCCCTGGATGCTGCTGACCACCTGACACTTTCCAAATATATGAGACCATTGTGGTACTATAAAAAATTGTGATTGATGTATTAAAGGTATAGGAAATAATGCATATGCATAAGGTTTTATTTGAGTTGATGCTAATTTCATTCATGACAATATTTTTTGTACAATTCCATTGCCAAACATTGGTTTACACAAACATTTCTACTGTAAATAACAGTGAGCTACTGCTGCACTTGTGTTTGTATATGTCCCCATGCAATCTACCGACTCAGCATCTTATCCCTCCCATTATTTGTGTTGTGTTTCCTTTTTTTTATATTCTATTGTGGATTAGGTTCTTTTTTACACACAGTATATACATAGTGGGGCTGATTCAGAGATACGATTTTCACGCAACTTAGGTGCGTATATTTAGGATCTTAAAAAATTTGCATAACTGCGCATGCGTAGTAATAGTGCAACGCCGTCTACGTAGAGGTTAGGAGCGTAAATTCGCTAAGAGCGTAACTTTGAATCGATCGCAAGCACTTAAGATCTTAAGTGCTGCGAAAGTTTAAGATCTGAGGGATTTGCATGAAAATGGGCGGGGGGAGGCAGGGAGATGAGGGAAAGTGGGCGCGGGCAGACACTTAGGATCGCAAATAAACGCTACTACTTCCCTTAAGATCTTAAATGACAGCGCAGAGTTAGGGTTAGTCAATGGTGGTCTAACTTTAAGATCCGCCGCTCTTTGCAAGGGGAGTGACTGTTTATGCAGTGGGCTGTAACTTGGTAAGATCTTACCTAAGGTGCGTATATTTGCGATCTTTTCGCAATCGCATCTCTGAATCACCCCCAGTATATATAAGAATCAAGGAGCAAGATATCTTTCATTTTGACATTACAAATGGAACGTTGTAATGAGTTGAAAAATACACAAGTCTAACAGTTTTAAGCATTAATTTGCACCTGCCTGTGTACAAACTATGAAAATACTCTCATACAACGAAAGAGTTTAGAAGTTATGTCCAGTTACGTTTCCATTTTCCCATGTGTGCGTGCTGAAACTTCTGTATATGAGCAGAGCAGAAGACATTTAGATGGAGTAAAGCAGCCCCCAGTTTGTTGGGGGACAAATAAGTGATCTCAGTGACAGAAACACTGGGAACAGCACCTGGGGTTTTATAAATCCCAAACTGCTGAGAGAGAGAGAAAACATGCAAGGCAAACTGCTGCTTGCTTCGTGTTTTCTCCTTCTCCCTCTCTTTATCTCCTTTAAAAATAGATCCCTTGGTGTGGCTCCAGGTCTCCTAAGAAGAGCATCATCCTGTCTCTAACTAGTCTTATGTTTGGGCCAGCTCCTGTCTGCCAGAATCCAATTCTCTTGGGAAAGGGATTTAATCCGCTCTCTACAGCAGGATACACAACATCGTCAAACTGGGCACTACACAGACTACCCCCACAGTGCTACAGACATGTGTGGTCACACACCTATTCATTTTAGATGGATAGATTTCCAGTCTCCAGGACACAAACAGGTTGCCAATTTACACTACCTAGCCTGCAACTATAACATGACACCATGCAATCCTGTAAAACATACAAACTTTTATTTAGTGAGTATTGATGTGTTGTGTTTGACAGTAGTGAAGTGACGATATATTGTCAGGGAACATTAAACCCACTTGGGAAGAGTTCACACAAGCAATGCCAGAGAGAGAAACAATCATATGACTTCAAGAATAGTTTCATGCAGGAATCTAACGATAATTATCTGTGTAAACCTGCAAAAGTTATTATACTCATTATACATGGATCATTTTACAATACTGACCCTGCAATCTAGCCATATAGCACCTTGAGCCGGAGGTACCAGTGCAGCAGCACCAGAACTCTGATCCGAATTACGTATCAGTGACTCTACTTTAAAACTTTTAGATGGTATGGAAGGTGCTTACCCTCAGTATACTATTTACATAATGCCCGCACAGTGGAAAGGCTTCCGCTTCCTGCCTCACCACCAAAAGGTACTAGAACAGATTTCTGGATCCAGAGGATCCACATATGTCCTGGTAATGCAGTGATCGCACATGTACTGTGTACCAATAAGCAGATGTTTTACGATCCTAGCAATTGGACAAGACCATCATTTAGTAAGTCTGGATCTGGTCTCTTGTGACCAAAAGGAAGGTGCAAGTGTGTTTACATAAATCTTTAGGCTCAGTTGAAAATTAAACTATTGCCACAAATTCAGGAGTATTAATTTGCATCTGTCTGGCCCTTTGGTATATGAGCTAATGCTGAGAATTTTATTAATGACAATGGACCAGATCCAGAATAATATTGACAGTCGTCACAAGCGGCGTGTATGAGTCGGGCTATGGGAGCGCACTGCAAGTGATACGCATTGGAACTCGGAATTGTTTTCCATACATTCAGAGTTCCATACATCAGGGTGTTACAACACTCTGTAGGATTGATTCTACACATTAAATTGTACAGTATGGGCTGGGTTAGGAATTTCTGTACGACAAGGCATTCGACCAGGTATACGCGTGTATTTAATTGCAATAAGTTTGCATTTACACAATGTTACAGTACATTGTGTATTATCAACAATTATGCTTTTGGTATATATTAATGAAAGTTGATGGTAAAGCTGAGAAGGACCGTTTTGTCCCAGCCAGTTCGCAACTGCTTCTCCTCACAGAGAAGAAAGAAGATGCAGCTGCGAATAGTGAGTATTAATGTAATCCTAATCCTTACCCTAACCCTCCCCTTTCATTATCCTAACCCTCCCCTTTCATTACCCTAACCCTCCCCTTTCATTATCATAAACCTAACCCTCCCCTTTCATTATCCTAACCCTAACCCTCCCCTTCTATTACCCTTACTCTCCCTTCCCCACAGCCTGACCCTAAGACTCCCTTCCCTGCAGTCTGACTCTAAGACTCCCTTCTTCGCAGTATGACCCTAAGACTCCTTTCCCTGTAGCCTGACCCTAAGACTCCCTTACCCGCAGCCTAACCCTAAGATTCTTCACCGTAGCCTAACCGGTGTGGTGGTGGTGGTGTGACGGGTCTGCTGCATTGGTTTGGCCAATCGGCATACTTACCCATTCAATAATAACATTTTCTGAATAATGTTGCTGTTTTCATCCTTGATGCAGTTGTTTATATGTTAAGTTGATACAAAGAGATAAATAAGTCATTGTAACTATTAGTGTCATAAGGCAGAGGACTGAGAGCAATGTTGGTTGTAGTATAACAGATGAAATGTGAAGAGTTCATCTTTGAAAATCCATTACAATTGGCAGCAGCCTTCTACAAGATGATCATCAACGTTTCTGGCAGCAGCTCTTACAAAGGTTTTATAAGATAAAAATATTTTTAGTTGACCTGACAACCATGGGCTCAACTTGCAATGAGTTTATTTGCCCAAGGCTCTATGCAGAAAAATAAGTAAATAAAAGACACTAAGTTGTGTATTTATTTGTACAACTAGTTTTCCATCCAGTTGTTGCTTATACATAACATCTCAGATATATAAATGAAATATAATAAAACATTATTTGATCAAAAACACATTTAATTTTCTCTGTGCTATCTACCTTAGAGTATAGCCAGCACATCTCGCTGCTAGGTGGCTTTCAAACTGTACGTCTGCATACAATCACATAACAATCTAGCTGCAAGTGCAGGTTTAGTCCACTGTATAATGAAATGTTGGTTATAACTTGTTAGATGACAATGCAAATAAAAAATAGTGTGTGTGTATATATATATATATATATATATATATATATATCTCTGTTCTAGGTACGCTACATATATCCCAGGCTTCTTGTCTATTCATTTTAAAATCCCCAGGAAAATTGTTGTGACTTGTTTCTGTGGTGTGTTTCACACAGCTTGTTAAGCCAATTCGGTTTAGGTAAAATCCAGAAAAGGGCCCCTGATGTTATGGACGGTGGTGAGAGAGGGCGGGTTCCATCGATTACGCCCATTTCAAGTCTTTACCGCCTCCAGTCTAAATGCAGGCTAATTAATAAGAGCCTGTTATAAAGCTGTCAGGTTGCACTTCCAGGGTCTCTTACTACCTTGTCTAGTGAGACAACACCTCCATTCACTGGGCCCGATTCAATTGCCGGCGAAGTTTTCAAATAGATTGCGTCGGAAAAAATCTGACGCCTTCGCCGGCAATTGAACGTTAAAAATTCGCTGATTCAATTATTTTTTTACTGCTGCGCTAAAACAGCAGCCAGCGGTAAAAAAATATAACGGAGAAAAAAAAAATACCTTCTTAGAACGTCGCAGGTCACCTCCTGCTAGCAGGAAGTACCCGGTTATTGGCCAGTGTCTGAAATAACGTTCTCACGATATTTCAGACTGGCTAATAACCTGTCATTAGCGCCGGGTACTTCCTGCTAGCAGGAGGTGACCTGCGACGTTCTAAGAAGGTATTTTTTTTTTCTCCGTTATATTTTTTTACCGCTGGCTGCTGTTTTAGCGCAGCAGTAAAAAAATAATTGAATCAGCGAATTTTTAACGTTCAATTGCCGGCGAAGGCGTCAGATTTTTTCCGACGCAATCTATTTGAAAACTTCGCCGGCAATTGAATCGGGCCCAGTGAATGGAGGTGTTGTCTCACTAGACAAGGTAGTAAGAGACCCTGGAAGTGCAACCTGACAGCTTTATAACAGGCTCTTATTAATTAGCCTGCATTTAGACTGGAGGCGGTAAAGACTTGAAATGGGCGTAATCGATGGAACCCGCCCTCTCTCACCACCGTCCATAACATCAGGGGCCCTTTTCTGGATTTTACCTAAACCGAATTGGCTTAACAAGCTGTGTGAAACACACCACAGAAACAAGTCACAACAATTTTCCTGGGGATTTTAAAATGAATAGACAAGAAGCCTGGGATATATGTAGCGTACCTAGAACAGAG
>WWET01001881.1:154232-171053 GCA_011038615.1 Limnodynastes dumerilii | reverse complement strand
CCTCCTCTCCCTACTTATTCACAATGGGCCTGATCCAGACCTACGGCCGTCTTTTTTTTTTTTACGGCGTTTTTACTGCGTTTTAACGGCGGCCGTATGCGTAAGAACGGCATTTCTGCCGTTCTGAGCATGTGCCGGGCAGATGTCGTCCGGCGTAATCGATGTCTCTGGGTGCCCCAGCGTAGTTATGGATGAAGGGGCGGGCAGCACTGTAACGACGCTGTAGCTACGGAAGGTAGGCGGGGGGAGGGAGGGACATTAGGAAGAGAGGGCTGGGTTAGGGCCTTACAATCCTGTGGCCAGCGTAGGGTAGACTTCAGCCGGCGTAACAGTGTGTAATTACGCCGGCCACAGGGGGAGTGCCGGGAGAGTGCGCCAGAGCTACGCTGTATTTACAGACAGCGGCCCAGCGTAGCTCTGGATCACTCACAATGGTACAATTATGATTGCCGCCCAATACGCTAAACATAAGCCATTAAATGAATACAATATTACATGTAACAATCTGAGAAGTAAAGTTTGTAATATTATTGCATATGGTATATCAGAACTTAGGCCCAATAAGCAGTCTGTGTGGCTACAATTTTTACTTTAAAATGTGAGAAAATTCACTTTCACTTCCGTTAATGTGAAATTCTGGTTAAACAAATAAGTTTCTGAAATCAATTTTCCAGCTGCGTCACCTCAGATTACTTCCCGTTGTGTGTTTCTCTCCGCTCACTCTCCTTCACTCTGCCCCTGCTTAATCACCTCCTCGGTTGACACTCTCCCCTGCCTAGTTACCAACACACACTGTTTCGTTTCTTGTCTTTCTGCTCTTCCTTTGCACCTAAATATAGGGTCACTTACCTCTTTGCTGATTCTCACTTTTCCTTCTTTCTTCAGGCGTCTATATATATATATAATAATTTTATTATTATTTTTTTTTAACATACATACATATGCACACACACACACACACACACACATGTTTCTTGTCTTTCTGCTCTTCCTTTGCACCTAAATATAGGGTCACTTACCTCTTTGCTGATTCTCACTTTTCCTTCTTTCTTTCCTTCAGGCGTCTTGAGGACGACACAAAATTGTAACTCATATGCCCCCATACACACACACGCACATTTTTCTACATATATACACACACATAGATATAGGTATATCAAATATTTAGATATATATCTACACACATAAATATAGTTGCATGCATTCATTAGATTCACACATACACACACACTCACCCTCTGGGCAATGGCACCGCTCACACCACCCTAGTTACGGCCCTGGTGTCCTGGGCAGGACTTAGAGGAGGCCTGGGGCTATCCCGGGCTTCCACTCTGTCCAGGTCCAGGACACTAGGCCCGGCTGTCCCCCCCTGATGGCGGCCCTGCAACCGTCTGACGTAATGATATTTCTTTGTAATGATTGAGTTTGCTCTGCTTTTCCTAACATGTGACGAAATCAGCATGGGTATTAACCATGACAATGACCACCCATCATGTGCAGATGGTCTTCACATTATGTCAGGAGAATGGATCAAAGGACAGAATCTCGGAGATGTTTCTTGGTCCAGATGTAGTCGGGAGGACCTTGAAAGGTTCCTTAGGTAATTATTTTTAGTTCAGAAGAAATTATAAAATGCAATGTGATATTTCATGCTTAAAAGATCTTACCATTCTTTGTGGATTGTTTTTTAAGTCAAATAATCAGTTATTTAAATGTCTGAGTCATAAAATCACTCATGATTAATTATGTCAACTTACTGGTGCCCCAATGTGTGTCAAATGTGACAGTATAAATGGTTTAAGTCATTCTTTTATATGTCCTTCAGATGTTATTATATTATCTCATACAATCTAAAGCAGATGTCAGATTAATACATCACGGAACATACATTACTTAAATAAATGTTTTACTAATTCTACTTGTTACTTGCATATTATACTAACCACAGATCATGTTTTGAAGTTATTCAGTCGAACAAAATATAAAGACATTTTGTTATTTTATACCTAATGTGATATGTGTAAAGGGATGTTAGATTTACCTAGAACTGAGTGAATCTTTTCACTCTCATTGAAAATGTATGATTTTATTTTGTTTTTACATTTTAAACTAGATATTCACCACCTCTACTTATATTGAAAAGCTATCTCTTAGACATAAAAAAAAATATTACAATATATATATAAAAACAATAATAAATGATAATAATTAAAAATACCATTTCCTTAATGTATTTAGCACACACACATTTCACGCTTCTTTTTATATGCATCTTTAAGGTAATTTGTTTTATAAAGAGAGTCCACCCAGCACATGGGCTTATCAGTGCCTGTAGTCACCTGGTCTATTTTGGCAACTTCCTGTATAGAGATATATAGGAAGAGGAAGAGGAAGAGGAAGCACTCACAAAGAGTAGACTTTTTTCCACACTGTTCTAAGGAGTATGACAATCTGGCTAATAGAATGAAAATAGGGCCAGTGTGTGGTCTTTAGGCACCTTAGGCAAAGTTTTAGTCCGTTTCTTCCCCCTCACACATTCACAAACCTGCCGCAGCCCATTCTACCTGCGTTATGCACATTGGTTTAAACTTTTTACATGGTATCTATGAAAATGCTTACTAATTTAAAAAAATTACCCAAATACCTGCGATCTCTCTGGGGGTCTGGTTGGACATCAGGTTACAAAAATAAAGATAGATTATACTTGCGAACCTGTGCCTGCACTCTACTGCTGGTGGCGACTGAAGAACACATAGGCCGCTGCCAGGCTGATCCTTTCTTTAAATGATGCATTGCTAAGCCACCATGTGCCTGTGATATAAGAGATGAGTAGCTGGGCAGTGTAAGTAAGTAAGAGATGAGTAGCTGGGCAGTGTAAGTAAGTAAGAGATGAGTAGCTGGGCACTGTAAGTAAGTGGGCAACCAGTAAATAAGAAAGACACAAAATGTATGTTTTATTATCGCTACAATTAAATTCATTTTTTAAAATAATTTTTTGTTTGAAAAGCAGTTTTTTTTATTGATTGGCGTGTAACATTTATAAATAGGCCTAAGAGAGAATCACCTATTCTTACAATGTGCAGAAATGAACTGCATATTGCATCAACATATAAGCACACACCACACTTCTGTTATGGATCTGGATACTCCAGATCCAGTTTTCAGTAAACAAAGTGTTTCTGATGGCAGGTTGGAACAGAGTGAAATGCATACAGCCTGTGCGTGTGTGGGGTGGTGGTTTAAATAGTACAATAAGGGTGTGTTTTAGCATTTACATACTACCCAGACTTCAATACTGTCCCCATTATTACATAAGAACGGTGCGTAAATACTAAGGTAGGGTCATGCTATAGAAACTCCCTTACAAGGGGAGTGGCTATGGTGGAGATCAGGTGTCGGGTCTCCATTGCCATCCTGCTCTGAGTTCCAAGCACAGTAGAAGCAGAGATTCTATGATTTATGTGCCTGGTTCTATCTCGTTTTATTGACCAAATTCATACTTAAGAAGCTCCGGCTTCTTAAGTGCAGTCTTTTAAGAAATATCCTACTACAAATGTGTAGTATTTCATTTACGCAATCTACGTACCATTTAGAAAGTGAAAGAAACTATATGCGATCTTTAAAGACATAGGACCAGAGGCTTCTCAGGTGCGTAAGTGGCTGATTTTGGCCAATGGGCATGCATAGTCATTGGGCCAGATCCAGACCTAAGTGCTTATTAAGTTTTAAGCTAGTGTATTTTCTATGCACTCCCCTCGCTTGTACTTACTTTGACCGTTTTACGCTTGCCAAACCCTGCCTTAACTTTTCAAAGCGTAAGTACTGACGTGCGGAAAGGCTACACGTAAGTAAGTGCTTAAGTGCGCCCATACTGCGCGATTTAAATGCCTCACCCCTCCTCCAAAGCGCAATTATGGGTGTCATATGGATGTCGCGGCCCTTCGTTCGTACTTACGCTGTTGATACGTGGCTGATACGTACGTTCAGAGTTACGTGGCGTAACATCTGTGCGCATGCGCAGTAAATACTAATAGGCGATTGTACGCAAACATTGCTTGCGTACGTAGTTTAGGATCTGGCCCATTGTGACTACGAAATCTAAACTAAAAGATAAACTACGTGCGGTCTTTAAAGAAGTGGTTTTTTAAGTGAAAGGAGTGGGTGGAGGGAGGGATTTACAATAGCCAGGATAGGGATCTCTGCGTATTTTCCTTCTTAAAAAAGAAGGAAACCCTAGAGCACTCTTACATGCCATAAGGATCCTGAAACCGGGGCGGGTTGCGGGGACAGGAGCGTTAGATGCGGAAAACGGCTACACCTAACTCCTTCTCATCCGTGAATACGTTAAGAAAATATAGATGTATTTCCTCTTAAATGAATTTATTCTAGCTACAAACAAAAACATATATTCAATTCTCAGTATGCCTTGAAGCTGTCTAGTTAGACTGTGTAGGTTTTTTTTTAGGTTCCCCCTAAAAAATTTGGCCAGAAGGTAATAAATAAATAAATGTGTTATACAATTCAATAGATTAATTGCTAACGTCTTTATCTGACTTGTTGCAATCAACGGTTCAATAGATAGCCATTCCAAAGTTGAACAGTTCTATACTTAAACTCACACTTCACAGCAAACAGTATTTTGGTATAGGCAAAAGCAAGTAAATAATATTCTAACAGAAAATTATGTGTTTTTTTTTCTCATTACTCTAAAATACATGTTTATAGCAGTTGGGTCATAACCACCTCTCTCTTTTTTTTCACATGTTTACAAACTCCCTGCATTTGCCAGGTCAAAAGCCAGTAACTGTTTGCTGCAGACGAATCCCCAAAGCATTAGCTCTGTGATTATTCCATCCAAGCTGCCAGGCATGACGTATACAGCGGACGAGCAGTGTCAGATTCTGTTTGGACCCACCGCTTCTTTTTGTCAAGAAATGCAGGTACAGTGCTTAATAGAATGTCTGTAACGACTTTTTCTATAAAACATATGTTCAACTAATTCTTTCCCCGGGGGAAAATACACTCACTATGAAATTAACTTGTATTTTTATTGTGTTGATGTCATGAAGGTTATTTTTTAAGCAAAAACAGACCAACATACAAGGATTATTGGAAGTAGAATCTAAATGAGAACATCAGATCTGTGTTTCCGTGACCACAAAGCCTGAACATAATAGAATCCTATAATTAAAAGGAAATTACCAACTTTGGGGGTAGGGGGCTTGCAATTATACTTTAACATACATTTAATTGACTGATGAGTTGAGTCTAACCCTCTGGTATAAAATTAGTGATTTTTGAAGAGAGAAAGTGTTGGGGGTGTTCCAAAATGATTGTACATTGGTTGGTATGGTACATGGTAAGATGCTCCGATGATTTAAATACAAGAGCACAACAGCAGAATTATGACTGATATAGCTAGTTGCTAGGGAACTGTGACTTCTGCAGGTTCAAGTTTTTTGAATCTAATAAACTTTATTACACCAGTGGGACAGTTTTATTTCATATTACTTTCATATTATGGGGAATATAGAATGTGGAGTTGAGGTTTTCTGATGGAAGCGCAGCAGAAGTGAGCACGGTGCATGTTTTCAACAGAAGCAAGCGCAGAAATATGGATGCACTGCTGCCCATACGTCTGTGTCCGTTTCTGTATGCTCCGTGATGGTGGAACTCATTCTAACAACGCATGCACTGTATGCCATTCATGTACACACACTTCAAAATTATGATGTAGGATTCAGTCGTAACATTGAGCAGTTGCAAATGCCACCCTGAGATGACATAAACTTATGTGGATAGACTCCAAAAGCAGATCTCTTTCTAAACTTAAACTTATAAACTTTTGACACACAATTGACATTTGAAGACTTGTTAGTTAACTGGGCCCCTGAATATTTAGTATTTTACATGCAAACTGAGAATGTCCTTAGGTTCATGGTAATACTTAGAATGATGATTGCTTTCTGGGGTTTATCACAGAAATAGGGTCAAGACATATTACAAACGTTGTCTCTGTGCTTGAATCACCACCAAGTCCAAACAAACAGTTTTCTTAATTCTGTGCTGATGACAGTGCTCTGGCATACTTTACAGTGCAGAGCTTTTATAAGCAATGAGGGACATACAACGGACTATCACACTTTCCATAAGCTGAGCACACAGCTGGGATAGATAAAACCAGTAAAAGACAGATATTGAGAAACTTGTAAGTGAGCACCGGGTGTAATATTGTAAATATACTTGTGTCTGCTCTTAAAGAAAAGTTTATGGCTCCAGCAAGAAAATAGGAGCAACATTTTGTCAAGAATGGCCATATTATCTGAAATATCCAAATACATATGATTGCTCTGTGATACATACAAGATTATTTTCTACAGATGTGTTGACTTCAGTGCCGATAAAGGTAACATCTGTTTTAATGTAATTTCGTAACACAATGCAAACATTTTTTTAAGTGCTATCTTGGAACGCTTTTTGAAATATCACAGTCTGTTAAGTCATCACAGGAATCAGATTTATGCAGCTGAACAGTATAAAACTTTTAAGAAAATCTAAAACTGAAAATAAAAAATGAAAATGACATTGCGGTTTAGTAATTAAGAAATCTGTATTTTTACATTTTGCTCAATATTTAGCTTCGACCAATAGGATAAAATTGTTCATATATCTGAAAGTGCTAACCCTCCAAACTCAATCTAATAAAACATTTCTGGAATGCTAGGTGCTCACGAAGTTGGATCATATCAATGGTATCACTAGGCTTGGTGTCACCCGGTATGGCAACTCATTCTTTCACTCCCATTCCTTCACCCCCTTGTATGTCTCCAGCCATCCCTTCCCTTTTGTTTTATGTTTACAGCCATCTCTTCCTCTTTTTGCATATATCTAGCAATGCCTTTATCCCCATATATGTCTGCAGCTATCACATATTCCCATTGTCTGTCTCCAGCCATCTCTTCCACCATCTTTGTATGTATCCAGCCATCATTTCCCTATAATCCCCAGCCATTCCCCTACTTATTGCCTGAAAGAGCCTCTAATTCAAACACCTTCACTTTCATCCCTGAATGGCTGGGGAAGCAGATATATTTACATGACAATTTAATCAGTGAACACATGAGTTAAGTAATGTGAAAATGTCGCCTGTAATATTCCAACCACTCTGCCAGTCACAAACTGGAATGACCCTGTGGCCAAGAAGTGGAAAACACACAGTAATTTGTGCAGCCCAGACACTGCATGGGATCGTTATATTGCTGGGTCCAAATCCCTCCTCACCTGCTCATAAAGGTTAATGCGGTTGAGGCCAAACAATGAAACTACCTCCTGATCAGACAGGGAGTCAAAGTTCAAACGCCGGCCAAAAACACGCAAATTATGTGTTATGCGCTGCCTGCGATGAACCAAGGATTGCTGATGATTGTGGTCCTCCTGTTGCTCTGTCCTTTCTGTAGCCCTTATTAATGCTAAACTGCCCATTAAATATCCACTATACATATGCAGCACACAAAAAGCCATAGCTTTTGTGTGAGTCTAAACAAGCAGCTGAAATGCATTTACACCTTACTTTTATACCCTGACAGATGATTACATGACCAATCACCATCGATTTAAGGAAAGTCTCCACTGACCCCCCTGAGATTTAACTCTGGAGACTTAAAGGCCAAACTCCATAGATTTAGAAAATCTCCCCTTAGTAAATCCAGAGATTTGTATGTTCCTTATGCAAAAAATCGCCAGAGAGATTTAAACACCGGATATTTAATTCTCCACTCATCTCCGGTGAGTTTGTGGAGATTTTGCTTTAGTAAATATGGAGACTTGCAAATCCCCGGTAAACTACTGCAATCTCTGGTGATTTTCCTCAAATCTCCCTTAGTAAATGAGGCCCCTGGTCTGTTCTAGAGATTAAATGCCAGGAAAGGGTAGCTGTAGCTCAGGGTTGCCCAAGCTCGGGCCTCAAGCACCACCAACAGTGCATGTTTTCCAGGTCTCTTCAGATAATTAGAGCTTTGATAATCACTATCACCTGTAGATCTTTAATAGTGTTTCAGTCAGTAATGAACACACCTGTGCCCCAACAAGGAGACCTGGAAAACATGCACTGTTGGTGGTGCTTGAGGTCTGAGCTTGGCCACCCCTGCTGTAGCTGATAAACACTCCAGTCCAAGCTCTACTTGACCCTGTTTGTAATGTATATGTGTATGGGGGATGGGGGTTGACTTAAACTGTACGAATTTAGAGGTGAGAGATGGAGCTTCCTAACTCTAGAAATTAAAACAGGAGAAAAGGAGAAAAAGAAATCCCTATGGTAGAGCACCAACCATAATAAGCATAATGGAAGATAATTAAAATTATATAATTTTTAATAGGTAGTATTAAAATATTGTAGAATTTATAGAGTGAAATATAAAAAACTAGAGAGTAGAGGTGAAAAAGATCAAAAAATACTGTCTAAAAATGAAAAATACCCTGTGCACCCTCCTAATATAATTATATGGTTATTAACCTTCTTTGGTCTGTAGTAGAAATTATCATAAAGGAGATTGCTTGTGTATATTACGATAGGTGTGATGGACAGTACTGCTCCTCCAATATCAATATCAACGATATGATATTGGAGGAGCAGTACTGTCCATCACATACCGTAATATACACAAGCAATCTCCAAAGATCCAAGCATTGGTTTGACAAGATCTACCTTTGCACCTGTTTAGCCCTTACTCTCAAACTCTGGATCAGCCCGTAAATCTCCATTAACTTGTATAATTTTATGTTTCCATACCACCTCTTCTACATGTCCATACCAACACATACCATCACATAATTATACAAATATAAATCAACTATAGCAAAATACAATATAATAAGCCTTAGGGTTTATTTATAGAAGTTTAAAACAGGGCTATATGGAGATTTTGCTTATATCAAATAATTAGATTCTAGGTGACATTTTCTAGACAGTGCTAACAAAATACAGTATATGGTCGGTTGCTATGGACTATCATCTCAATGATTACTCTATGGTGGTTAATAAATATGCCTCTAAAAACTTTTAGTAAGTATTTGGGATGCTACTACAAATAAATTTGGCTTCACTGAAATACATGACTGAGTCAAATGACATTAAAGACAAGGGACCATATTCTGATGTACGTGGGATATCTGTACATTCACAGACCTGCAGCCACCAATGTACAGACTTTGCTTTGCTATATTCTGCACAGAGGAGATTACTAGACTGCCCCTTGATCTCCTTTGTGCAGAAGGCAGTTAGGAGAACTGCACCATACCTTAAATTTTCAACACGGAAACCCTATCTTGTACATATGGTGAGTGGGTCGACCCAATGTGCAGACATTGAAGCCTGCAGAGAATTATTGAAGTCATGAGTTTGTTTTCTAGACTAGGATTTATCTGTGTTTAAGGTCTGTCTGTCTTTATATGTTCTCCCCGTGTCTGTGTGGGTTTCCTCCAGGTGCTCCAGTTTCCTCCCACATGCTGGTAGGTTAACTGGTTGCTGAATAAATGACAATTCTCTGTGAACTCCTGGAGGGAAGAAATAGCAAATCGGCAACCCTGGTGTATAGTGCAATACAGAAATAGTCGCATAGGACCTGATTCACACTTAAGAATCTTCTTAAAATAAGAACTTAATGTCACTCCTGGGCAAATCCATGTTGTTTTCGAGGGGAGTCAAGTTAATTGTATTCTTTGCATGCAGGAATACATCTTTGAATTGCTTACTGAAAACAGATACTGATCAGCTTTACTATCACACTGTTATTTAGACTTGGGCTGGGAAATATCACCTCTCAACACTAGTATTGTTTGCAACAGATGAAATATGACTCCCCTGCATTCAACATGGTTTAGCCCAGGAGTGACTTTAAGTTCTTATTTTAAGAAGATTCTTAAGTGTGAATCAGGTCCTAAGAGAGGAAGGTTACACCTGGGCAAAACCATGTTGATTTCAGGGGGAAGTTAATTACATTCTTATGTAGAGATATAACTTTGAATTGCTGCACACAGATACTGACCAGCTTTACTAATTCACTATTATTTAGACTAGGGATAGAAAACATCACCTCTCAACACTAATACTGTTTGCAATTGATGAAATATGACTCCCCTGCAATCAACATGGTTTAGCCCAGGATAAACTTTTCTCTCTTAATTTCAAGCTCCTTCTTAAGTCTGGATCCAGCCCATCGTTACTAATTCTGGATCCAGCTCAAGATTTGGACACTTTTCTGAATTGATAACAGTATGTTTTTACTATATGTATACAGTTTTTTTTATACTGTATTCTAGCAGAAAAAATGATATCATTTTATGTATTTATAATAATTCTCATATGGATTTCAAAATGTTTGTAGTGCATATCTGCTTATATCCATGCCCTGGCTGCTGATATGGACCAGGGTTTCTTGGATGGAACTTTCTTTGTTTATTGATTTTATACAAGCAAAATATGATTGACTTATTCCAGCTGTAGGAATTGCAAACATCTTGGCGGAGCATTATAGTAAAAATGTTAAGTAACTTCTTCACTATTGTAAAGAAAAAATGAGGGTCATTCAAATGTCACTTAAGCTGAGATCTGAGGATGCCAAAATATTGAATGGATAAGTAGAATAAACAAACAATATGAGTGCATATGTGTAACACTGCTTTATAAGGTTCCTCTGGGAAACTGCGTGAATAAATTATCTTTAGTTTGGTGCCTCCGCCCAATTCTTGATGTGTTAATTTCATTCTGCAAAATATATGTGTTCAAGAGGCAACTTGAGGAAACCATTGGCTATTCCAATGTTACATATCCATGGTGTGGCGATAGACAATATCTCCGCCGTGCAAGTAAAGCTTAAGCCATCCTATTGGGAATGCTCAACTATTATGCATTTCTTGGCTGCCATAATAGATAGAAGTCAGTACACTTTGCTTTGATTCCCATTTATGTGTCAAATTGAATACCTTCCTAAGGAGTTTCATAGCACAAAGCACTCAAGGCTATTTATTGGGGTAAAATAGGGTATGAGCTACACTGTTGTTGCTGTTCTTCTCGACTTTGAATAAATTATGACATCTCGAAAAAGCTGTTTCCGAAATAGAGACAGCCAAAAGATCATTTCCGCCTGTCTCTATTTTGAAAATAGCGATAATTTGAAAATATTAATAGTATGACAATTGGCATACTTACCCATTCATTCATCTGGAAACTGCTGTCGCAGACCCGTCGCTCTGCCACAGACCTGTCACACCACCGCAAGCTTCCTGCACGACTGGACAGATGAGTATTATAGGGGTGTTTATAGAGATCAGTACTCTATGGGGAGTCTTAGCTGTGGGGAGGGGAGTGTTAAGGTTAGGCTGCGGGGAGGGGATTCTTAGGATCGGGCTGCGGGGAGGGAAGTGTTAAGGTCAGGCTGTGGGGAGGGGAGTCTTAGGGACAGGTTATGGGAAAAAGAGGGTTAGGGTAATTGAAGGGGAGGGTTACGGTAAGGATTAGGATAAGAGTTGGGGTTACATTAATACTCACCATTCGCCACTGCATCTTCTTTCTTCTCCTCAGCCAGTTGCTTCTCAGCCTCAGCCAGTTGCTTCTCCTCAGCCAGTTTGCAACTGGCTGAGAGAAAACATCCTATTTAAAAAAGGGCCATTCTCAGCGGTGACCCACACCCTGGAACAAGCGAGTGGTGGTAATATGAAGATGTTATATAATGAAACCTTCATTGTAGATTTATGGACTGGACTAGGCTGGTATGGTTCTGATCAGGCTTTCCCTTTGCTGGAACAATGCTGTAGGACAGAGGAGACCATAAAATAATGGGCATGCTAGGAATATTGCACACTCAGCTGCACACATTTCTTCCAAAATTGCAGATTTTGATCTTCTAGATGAGGGGTGGCCAAACCCGGGCCTCACGCACCACCAACAGTGCATGTTTTCCTGGTCTCCCCAGATAGTCAGAGCTGAGATAATCACTACCACCTGTAGATCTTTAGTAATGTTTCAGTCAGTAATGAACACACCTGTGCCCCAACAAGGAGACCTGGAAAACATGCACTGTTGGTGGTGCTTGAGGCCCAGGTTTGGTCTTGTTCTCGATCTTTCATTTCATTGGGTTTTCAACCAATGCACTTATTAAATCAACCATAGCATGTAATGTGTTTCTTATTTCTCCAAAGCTTCAATAATCAATGGTAATAAGAAAATGGGTTTTGCAAATATTAAGTACAAAATAAGGCAATGTTGCTTTTGTACTAAAAAGTAGACAATCACAAAGTCTTCACGGTTCCATATTATGAACATAAATGAGTATGCAGAAACAAGTATAATACACATACATAACTCAAAAGATAATAGAATCAACAGTAGTTACCAAACAGTGGTTACTGAATTATGCTATGTCCATCTCTATGGATCATACCACATATCATAGCATAGACAATGACAAGTAGTATCTTGCCCCCAGGTAACCTTCATATTATTTATACTCCACTACTTTTATTGTTGTTGTTGATTTTTTTTCTTTCTTTTTAAATATAATAATAATAACAATAATGGGCCGGATCCAGACCTGCGAACATCAGGCCACTTACACACACAAAGGGCCTGATCCAGATTTACGCCGAAGCGCTGTGCGTACTGAAGCACAGCGTACCTCTTATGCACTTGTTCTGACACTCCCACCGTCCTGCCGTATTTACACTCTGTTACGCCGGCTACAGGCTACCCTAACTTTTGCCGCCGTACCTACGGCAGGACCTTTTCGGAATTTGCTAACCCTGCCCTTCCAGCCTAATTTCCAAAGTGCATAAGTGGCCTGTTTTGACTGGAGGGCACATGATAGTAACACTAGTGTAGCAAAATTGGTACGAAACTTAGTTCCGTATGAGCCCATTTGCGTACAGTTGGGCTGTGCTTCCCCTCCGCCTGCTAAAGTGGGCTGGGGGAAGCATGCTAATTGTACAGTGTGGGAGGGGGCTCCCACACTTTTGCGGATCAGAGGTTGTACGGACCGCTGATCCACACGATTGATTTAAAGCTTGCTCTCCCCTCTCTCTCTCGGACGGACAGACCCCCGCACGTACGGAAAGCATGCAGGGGTCTGGATCTGGTACAATAATAATAATAATAATAATATTAGTATTACAAATACTATTCACCAGACTTCTGTCACTTCTGGAGTTTTAAGCACAGATGCAACGTTATTCGAATCTGGATTCAGCCATCCGTGCGGCCACTCTCACAAGTAATTTCGTGAGCGGACCCCTACTTTAAGATTTTCAGTGTATCATCACATAAAATGAGGATACATCAGAGGTCTTGACAGTATAGAGGGCAAAATCATACCTTCATTGTACTATTTATATATATCCCCTTTTACGTTAGCGTTACCGAGCTAGTCCATCCTTTGGAAAGCCTGTAGAAACACTTGCAAAATTTAAGGTCCACAGAATCCAGATCTATACTAGAAGTGTGGCCAATGCACATTCACACATGCAAAATGTAGTCATTTTCTGATCTATGCCTTTATTAATGATAATAATAATAAATGAAAATAATTACAACATGATGCTATGTTTTAAAAGATGTTATTAGCATATTAAGTATGTTCCTGCCATTTTTAACATATTTTTTAGCATGTTATTTGTACAGGACTCTGGTGTAAGTTGGAGAGTGAAAAAGAGTGTAGAACCAGACTGGATCCCCCAATGGATGGCACAGAATGTGGCGTGGAAAAGGTATGCCTTACATTGCAATATAAGGTAATGAGAAACACATTAGTGTAGTCGGAATAATTCTTACACTTGGCTTTTCATGCTTTAGAAAAAGTTTGCTGCAAAGTTAGACTTGTGAGATTGTGAAGGACAATTTATCTATACATCTCCAATAACATAACCATAATTTAACTATGTAAGTCTATGCCAGGAGTTTTCAGCCAGTTGTAAGTTTACCACCGGTGGTACACAAACCATTGTGGGGTGGTATGTGAAACAACTGGCCTCGGTTATATGAAGTGACAGCATCCAGAAGTATTTGTATTTCAACCATGAGCAATACTTTATGTCAGACAGTGTATTATATTAAATAAAATATGTTTGGGATTGAATAACAGATGTAGAAAATGGTTAATGATGGGTTGGGTTTGTATCTGTATCATGATAATGGGCCAGATCCAGAACAACGCTTGTGAGCGAATTTACACCTGGCGGAGATGTAAAATCGCCTTTTGGTAAGTACTGCGCATGCGCACCATAGAATATACACACCGTAACGTAGCGTAATTGTGAACGTATGGGTCATTCACGTATGTGTCACGTAAATACTTACGTGTGGGCGTGCCAAAAATATGTCTGAAATACGTTAAGTAGGCGGGGTTTGTATTTAAAGTGTACAGTATGGGCGTGCTTAGCTGCGTAAATTCGTGTTGCCCATACGTACGTGTGCGGATCACTGTGGTTACGTTGGCAAAAGTTAAGGTAGGGTTTTGAAAGCGTATCTTGACAAAATACGTACATTCAAGGGGTGTGCCGAGGGGAGTGTATAGAAAGTACGCACGCGTAAATACGCTACGCGAATAAACGTACGGAAAACGTAGTTCTGGATCTACCCCAATGTCACAAATATGTAAATATACAAGAGGTAAGAACCATGGTCTGAAAATCTATGGAAGAGCTGAGGAGTTGTGCTAATAGCAGCGTAATAGCCAGGGTGGAGGGAGGGAAGTAGGTGAACAATGCAATTAAGAGAAGTTATGAGGAACGCATGGAAATGGTCCGTGATACTTGACCCAATTCTATGAGTAACTGGTATACAGCAAAAAAAAAGACTGGGAGCCCATGATCTATGCATCTCTTGACTATATATTGAAGATTCCATGATTTCATTTTTTTACTATTATTTCACTGTCAGAATGAAATGCATTTGGATTCCACAATACATACACATCCAGCCTTCTGTGCCAGCGCTGGGGAGGCCAATCTCCATTCAGGGACTTATCTCCATTTCTTAGACTTATGTCTTTATTATAACCTAGAAAACAGACTTCAATATGTCCATAAGCTATGAACCATATTCATATAATAGATCTATTTTAGTTGTCTCTTAAATAACTTTATTCTGGTTTACATCCCTTAACATCATTAAGATTTGTAGCTTGAGATGGGAGACAATTATTCTTTTTATTGAATGCTGTCATATGGTTTCTTTTAGTAAACAATACTATATGCCTAATGTCTGACAATGGAGATTTACCACAGAATTCTGTCAAAATTAAGAACAATCAACAAATATGCATTATTTCCATGTGCTAAAGTAAAACATGAAAACAGCAACAGGGAAATGAACTTCTATATATTTTTTTACTTTAGATTGAACAATTATAGTGATGTTACAAGACACAGAAGCTTGGAGAGCCTTACTAATCAATGTGTGTTTGTCTGATATGTACATATTATTGTACATAATATTTCAGTGGGAGTCCCTGCATAGAAGGAAGTTATCGAAAAATAGGGACAGACGAAAGTTCCTTTTCGTCTGTCCCTATTTCGAATACCCATCCATTTTAGAATTTTTTTTTTTTTAAATGGGTGATTATGCTGATGCATACTCACCCATTCATTTTCAGAAACACTTTAAAAAACGCCGCCGCTTCCGCAAAACCCGGACCACCAGAAAGTTGAGTAACCTCTCCAGGGACTTTTAGCCTTAGTGGGAGGGTTAGGGTTAGGATCAGCAAAGGAGAGTTAGCGTCAAGCTGTCATGAATGGAGGGTTAGGGTCAGGCTGCGGGGAAGGGAGGGTTAGAGTCAGACTGCGAGCTAAGGATGGTTAGGGTCAAGCTGCCGGGAATGGAGGATTAGGGTCAGGCTGCCGGGAAGGGAGGGTTAGGGTAATAGCAGGGCCGGCGCTACCATTAGGCGATCTTAGGTGATCGCCTGGAGCACCAGTCCCGGGGGGGGCGGGAGCAGCCCCCCGCTTCCATTACCTACCTTTTGTGTTTATCTGCTGCGGCGCTGCGGTGAGTAAAGGGGGTGACGGTGAGATGAGGCTCCATCAACCCCTTTACTTACCTCAGCGCGGCAGCAGAGTCTGCGACTGTCTCTCTCCTCCGCAGCATCTCCTCTCTGATCAATGACGCTGCGTGACCCCAAGGTCATTCATCAGAGAGAGAGCGCGCCGCAGAGGAGTTAGGAGCAGGTAAGTGACTGGTGACTATGGGGGGTTCTCTATGGTTATTATAGGGTGGAGGCAGGCTGATTAGTATGGGGTGGGGGCAGCATGATTATTATGGGGTAGGAGCAGTGATTATTATGGGGTGGAGGCAGTGATTATTATGGGGACCCCTCCAGTGTCCCTACGGCGCTGCTACGGATGCCTGATCCATGATCGAGCGTGACCGTAGCGACGCCGGGCAACATCTGCGCGGGACATGCGCAGATCAGCTTTTCAGCCGATCTTACGCCAGGACGGCAGGCGTAGGTCTGGATCAGGCCCAATGCCTCTCCTCACCTCCCCCCTGCCCTCCCCGGCTAATGTAAATCCCTCCCCCCTCTTACTGCTACCTTCACACTCCCCAAGGCGGCATTAGCAGCATCCTTCCTACTAAACCACTGTGTGCGGTCTGTAAAGAGCAGACAGAGGCAATCTATGCACCTAACTGGCACGTGGAGTGTGTAAATGACCCGCCACGCATACATAGTGGGTCATTTCTGAAGAATACGCACTTAGGACCTGATGCACACGTAAGAATCATACTAAAATAAGAACTTAAAGTTACACCTGGGGTACACCATAGGGAGTGCAGGG